>JABAJZ010007077.1:0-13141 GCA_018857265.1 Termitomyces sp. T32_za158 | reverse complement strand
ATGATGCCGGAGTTGACCATCAAGCATTTTTGATTGGAAAACGCGACAACGTCATGATTTTTTTTGTTGATTCTATGACGACTTCATCAAAACAATAAAATATACGATCTACCTTTTTGGATACTAGCTGTACTTATGGCATCAAAGAAAACCCGGGTAGTGCGCCCTCGTCCAGTCACAGACCCTGAGAAGTACGAAGAACTGCTTCAAAGTGCACTTGCAGGTCTCATCAATGGGGAATATGCATCTATTTCTGAAGCCGCAAGGCAAAAAAATGTACGAAATTCATGTATTCTATAGAGAAAAACTTGTAACATATTGGGCTACACAGGTATCACGAACTACATTGCAGGACCGTGTAAAAGGTCGGCATCAAGCCCGAGCACAAGCTAGCCAGCAAAGACAGATTATCGAGCCTGCTCAAGAGCAGGTGCTTGTTGATTGGTGTGCTCATTCGGCACTTTCAGGCCGTCCACTCCACCCCAATGATCTGCGAAAGCGAGCAAAGGCCTTATCTGGCAAGATTCCAGGCCAGAACTGGCATCGACGCTTTCTACAGCGAAATCCATCTCTCAAGCTAGGTCGTGCAGTTGGCCTGGATCCCAAACGAGCTGCAAACTTCAATAAGGCTACTGTTAGCGATTACTTTGCTCAGTTACAGTCACTGCATGACAGATTTGATGGTGTGCCGCCAGATAATTTGTGGAACATGGATGAGACTGGATGCCAAATGGGTGGTGGTCGAAAAAATGATGGAAGAAGGCATCTTTTCACAGTCAGGCAGGAGCATCGTTATCGTATCAAAAGTGACAATTTACAGCTGGTGACTGTTATCGAATATCATTTGCCAAGTCACGGGTCAATTCTTCAACGGCCGACGGAAGTGGCTTGTGCTTGGTTGTCGACTCAGTTTTTATTGTATTTTCTGTGTTGTGTCCTGGAGAATTAATGTTGGCAAGCCCGATAGCCTGTTCCCAGTCCTGTGTACCTTGAGAGTAAAGAGGTCCACCTTTCTGATACAGCCTGAAGTCCAAAAAGTCTCAATTTGTTATCATGTAAGTATCTCAAAAAATAGTTGACAAACTCAGAATTATGCTGTGCAGCTCGAATTGCGCTTGGTCTTGGTGGACTGATTGATGGTCGAGCACATCTACGAGTGCCTGGCATTGGGGGATCGGAGAATGTACGCCAACGACGCTTGCCTCGAGGGGTTGCATTGGTTGTAGGAGAATGATTGAAGTCAGAGGACATGCGATAAGAAATTGTGAATGATTCGATGGTAAGTAATACTTAAAAGTACTCTAATCAAACGAGGACTCGATAGTAGTGCCGGGCGGAGCCTGAAAATGGCATTGGCTCGCTTATGGTCATGTGAAGTGACGACCTGTGACCTGCCGACTGAGGGGGGGTGCCGACTTCACAGTAGGGGATAGTATTTTACCCATGTTCCTTCCTAATTTTTTTTCTCCCGGCTCAAAACTCAAAATTGACCCCGGCCCTGACAGGCCGCCTCTAAGTGTTCTGCACTGTACGACTTGGAACGACTACTAGTAGACGCAGAAAGATAAATTGTCGAAGTTTATGGGATCGGTCGATCGTGCCAACAACGACTGTGCACTAGCTATCACACATCGAATCTAGCTAATAGCTCATCTTGATCGAAGTGAAAGGGAACGCATGCATGATGCTCGAGATACGTCCATGAGAATGAAGTAAAACGAATTTCTGGAGAGATTTTATCAACTTTAATAGAGAAAATGCTGGTTGTTGTTCAGTGGTATGAACCGACGAACACGACTGAAGCTCCATCCGTAGTTCCATTGATAGTTGTTCTTCGGCCTACCGGAGGAACGATTCCGTTGTGCTTTGGAATCTTCTGTTTCGCGATTGCTGCCGTGCCCATGACTTTGTCCAGGATCCTCTTTTCCGGAACTGATGGGAGGACGCTACGCGGTAGATCTCCCCAGCGTTGGTAAAGGGGTAGATTATATTTCCTAAGTAAGCAACTCATGTGCTCCCATTGTTGCGAGGGCTCAATGAGGAGATCGATCGAGGTAACATCAATGAAGCCTTTCCGAGTGATTGCAGGCATTGTAGGGAGGCATTGCGGAGCAGATGGACGCGGAAGTAGGTGATGCTCGATTGAGAACAGATCGAAGATATTCTTTAGAGCCTTATCACGGTCACATAGGATCGATATATCAGGATCATTAGTTTCCACTAAAGACCCATTCTTCCCTATCACACTCCATGTTTCAGTTTCTGAGAAGCTTTCTTAGAAATACAGATTTTTCTTACAATAATTATCTTTTGGAAGATATCTCATATCGTCGAGAAATCGTGACAACGTCTCTGGGATGAGTATTCCGGCATTTTTCAGGTCGAGATACGTGAAGATTTCATTCGCAAGAGTCGTGTAGGCCAAGGTCGGGGTCATATCAGGTAGGAAAAAGGGTTCCCATCCAGGCTGTGTCGATGGGATTTCCGGTAGAGGAACGATTTTATTCGGCGAAAGAGAAATGGGATCAGGACACGCCAGAATGGGCGGAGGTGGGCCATACTGAACTTGTATACTTTTGAGACTGGCTGGTTGGTTCAGCTCAGAAATGCGGGAAGTGTATGAAATTGTGACTTGTGAAAGGACAGCGCCTTGGGATGAGACGCCACTCTCTTTGTATACTTCAATTGCGTGCCACTCGAGGTGGCCATATGGCAACTTTTCTCCAACAGCACAGTTCGCGCAAAGATTGAGATTGTGGCAGAATACGCAGTGGATGCGGGGGTGGGCGCTCTCGATGGAGACTTGACACGAGCTGCAAGAGAACTGGAGATGTGCAGCAAAAGTCGTTGCAGAAAGTTCGCGAACAGGTGAAGGAGCACTAGCACCTAAAGTGCATATGTTGACCAGCGTAAAATTCAGCTGCGTGTACCATGACAATCAGTTTTTGGCATATGAGATTCGGATCATTCAAATAATACGCCTAGATCGTCGTCGAAATTGCTCATTCGAGAAGCCGAAGGGCTAGAAGGATGGTTGATGATTCGATGACTGGCGCGACCCCTTTACGATGGGATGTACTTCTTGAGCCAAGATGATACACAGGTCCTATACAAGTGCGTCCGCAGGGATCTATAGCAAGCTAGGGCGACAATCTTGGCCATGGTTTGAGAACTGTATTTCTATGCTTTGCAAAGGGCGTGGTTATCAGCCGGTAAAACTATGGGTCTACGTAAGAAACTTACCTTCTATGTGCCATTGACTTCTGACTAGTTATGATGGACAGGGAAAAGCCTACGAAAGAAGATATGTCAATCTGTGCATAGCCGCAAAACAAGAAAATAGAAAAGCCACTTCCAAAGAGTACTGCGAGGACAGTAATCTAGGTATTAGCGACATGGGACAAGACACAGCCTGATGATCATAAGGCGCCTTTCTACATAACAATCACATATAATAACCGACAGGCCTAAATCTTGCAAATCTTTTTCCACTCAGCAGACACTAATCGCTCTCATCATCATCCACCTGGATTATTTAGAATATCAGGATGAATTACTTGAACGCACAAGACATACCGTCATCTTCCCTCTAGCTTTTGTAACTGCTGCTCTCGACGAGCGCCCTGCAGCAGGAGTTGATGTCGCTACTCTTTTCTTCACGGGAGCCTTCCTTGAAGGTTGACTGCGTGGATCATATAATCAATGCGCGTAAGGATCGTGATCACGGTCGATATGGTACCTCAATACAGCAGCACGATTCGTCTTCTTCGCAGGCTTTGGTGGCTCCTCTTCTTCCTCGTCATCATCCAGCTCGAGAACATCATCGTCGTCACTCTGTCTGTCCGTCAATCCACATTACAAATCAGATAACAGCTTTAACCCACGACGATAGCTTTCTTTCCCCGGCCTCTGACAGGAGCTTTCTTCGCTTGTGCCTTAGCAGGGGCCTTTTTCGGTTGTGCAGGCGCCTTCTTTTTCTTAGGGGGAGGAACATCTGATTCAGGTTCCTCATCGAAGTCAGAACCGCCAGCGCCTCCTGTATCAACCTCCATCATCATGGAATCATCTGATTGATCGTCATCCCTGGCTGGAGCTTTGCCTTTCTGTGATACAGTTGAAAATTTTCAGGGTATGCAGGAGGCAGAGTACGGTTACCTTCGTAGTTAAAGCCTTTGCTTTGTTCTCCGCGTAATTCCTCTCATGCTGTTCTTTCGCCTTGACGAGCTGCAGATGTAACGAAATGGGCGAGACAAGTATGCAGAGACGGAAAATACACACCATATCAACGACCTCGTCTTCATCAACCTCTTCGCTTCCTTGCACATTATTCATCAAGACCTTGAGCGACTTCACGACATGCCTTGACAAGTCCATGAATCCACGTCCAGCCCCCAAAGGTAACAAATCAACACTCACGTCTCGATCGCATGTATATCGTCTTTCTCCACGAACATCTGTATCGCATCTGACATGCCACCCTCACCAAGCAGCTGGAGTTCCTGTGCCGAAAGGTACTCTTCAACAAGTGTAGCTACGCGAACCTTGGCTAATTTCTCTGATACACTCAGGTTTGGATCGTCGATACTGAGCTCCGGCTGGTCAATTGCAACCTTGCCGCCACGCGCAGCAGGTTTCTTGGATCTGTGGAAAACTAAAACATCCCGAGGGTTTGCGATGCGGCCCTGAAAGTCTTGTCCGAATCTGATAGGGTTCGAGGTAGCAGTGACACCAGTGGTGTCAACCTAGTAGAAAAAGGACTCGCTAGAGATAGATAATGAATATAGGTTTGAAACGAACCTTCAGACGCACAAGAGGAAGCATCCTGGGGAGTTCTTCTTCGCCGTCTTCGACTGCCTTTGCGTTGCGCTCATCCCAAATTCGGTTCGCTTGATCAATCAAAGCGTTAACCTATCCAAATTGTGATCGAGTTGACTGATGAGTTCAAAAAGGTGCATACCCTCGTTTTCAAGAACTTCGATATATCTATCTGATCTGAAAGATCAATGCCCTCCTCTTCCGCAACCTCACTGAGCACGACACTTTCAATGACGAATGGCCGGACTGTCCGTAATGCAATGGGGGTCAGCTGAAATTCCTTTCCTTGAATTTGCAGAAGGGCCACATGTCTTAAAAATGTTAATCATAACGGTCGTCAATGAGTAGACAACTCACTTCTGAATCGCCTCTCCGTCTGCCAGAGAAGTCGCCACAGACGAACCCGGTTGAGTGATATAGTAATTTTTTCCTGCAACAGGTTCTGGGACGATCCTACAATCGTGCTCATGCCCCCATACGACGAGGTCGATACTATCGTCGAACATGCCCTCAGGAACCGACTCTTGTGGACCATGTTTCACGCTGAGAAACACTCAGATAAAACAGGTCACTTATGACCGATAACCCACCGGTTTTGATGCAGAAGTAGAATATTAAACCAGTTATCCTTGTCACGCGGCATAAACATTCTGACACGATTACTTCGTAATTCGAAATGCATTCGCTGATCCTTGACATTTCCAACACCATACAGACCTAGGTAGGTTGCCCCTTTTCGAAGAAGCACTGGACGAAGAGCAATTCCCGTGGTAGGGGCGTTGGCATCAGAGATAGGAAGGTCTATTTTGCCCATGTAATTCACGAGCCCAGAAACGGATAAAACATCGAGAGCACATAGAGCGCCCTCCTATAAATACTGTTTGGTCGAGAACTACAGGAAAGATATCAACTACGCACCGCACCAGCGCCTTGAGGGTCGTCATGATTACCATGAATAGAGAATACGGGGATACCAACATTGAAGTTAGCATCTTCGTAATTTATGGCAGGAAACCTATGGCCGACATTGTTCAGAGTTCGAAAATGGCATATACGACCAAACAAACGAGAAACCGTCAGCCTTTCCCTCGTCAGGATCACTCAGAAGCTCCAACTGAATTGGTTTGTTTCCCATTGTATACTCGCGCAATAACGCCATTGTCTGGTATAAGCATTCTCTTGAGGGTTTGTTGTCGTGAAAAAGATCGCCCGCTAGGAGCACAAAGTCGACCTGCACAGCGTGTAACACAATACAATAGACGTCCACGAGGCACCTACATCATGTTTGACAGCAAGCTGAAGAATTTCCCTGAAGGTATTGATTGAGTCTTGACCTCGGACTGGATCTCGCTCATTGTAGCCTATATGATTATCTGTCGCAAGAAGTATTCGTATTGTGTCGTCGACAGCTTAAGGTGAACTTGTCAGTTGAAATGCTGTCATAGCTCTCACGACTGAAACGACAGACAAGCATCTTGTATGACCGGCGTAGGTAGTACAGATTCTGTGTTTTCACCTTCGGACATAGAGGAGACTGTAGCGCGAAGAAGAAATGGAAAAAGTAAGACAAGTTAAACAGGAATCGAGACGGCGCGTCCGGAAATCACGATCACGCGTTTGCTTATGTCATCCTTTCATCCCATCGGAACCTGCAAAACCTTAAGTACTTTCATCCACACTGCAATCAAGATAACGCTGTCCTGGCTTACAACAGCTTCTATTTCATTCTCGTTTTGTGCCCCGGCTGTCATTACCTAGTACTACGACTCTCTATGACCTTGATTAGTGACTCGTCACAGCCCTTGTTAAGACTTTCATTGCGAACACACGCCGCCATAAAGGAGACTAAATATGGTAAGGTGGCCCGTATCGGACATGGAATTTAAAGTACACGTCGACACATGACAGCTCTGAGATAACTGGTTCCTCGACTTTGACACCTGTGGGCAGGTTTATCGAGTCCATCAAACTTTTCTATGCATTTGTCAAGTGTTCTAAGAAGTACTGTTTCCCCCCACTTTTCTCATGGGATCTAAGCTCCTCAAATCAATACAAGTTGGAGACAAACTGAGTATTGAATTACTCATATATAAACCGATCATTGAGGTACTGAATACTACTACCGATGTTGCCTAACTAGCCTGAGGCCTGAGGAGCCATACATATTGCTTCCAAAGCATAAATGCGATAGTCTCACCTTATTTGGCGACACGTGCAAATGGCACGCCAGAACAATATAAACATCGAAGCTTCAAGTTGAAGCAATATAGGATCTTGTCGCTCTTCATGGCTTTAAGTCTTCTCTCTCTCGCTGTGGGCACTGTTGGCTTTCTCATCTGGAAAGTTTTTTTTTCACGAAAGCGACTGCCATTGCATCCTGGACCCCGATCGCTGCCGCTGATTGGACATGCACACCTCATCCCTCCTATAGGCCAGGATTTGTATTTCCATGAACTGGGTAAAACCTACGGTAGCAGGATACAACCTAATTCCAAACTCTGATCTGACGAGATTGCAGGAGATGTGGTCCACCTAAAAGTTCTCAACAAGAACTTTATTATTCTGAACAGCGTGCAAGCCGCTGTAGACTTGATCGATCGGAGAGGCGCGAAATATGGTGGACGACCCAGCTTACCAATATACGACATGTACGCTTCTATCTATCTGTAGGGTTTTACTTCAGCCTTCAATGTTGTTTTTAGTCTTGGGTTTACGGAACTTCTGTCTGTGAGGAGCGAGGATGACGAGTACCATATCCAACGTAAAATGTTCCACAAGTTTTTTATGAGAGAGAAGTGTCAAGATTACCACCCTATCCAAATCCGCGAGGCTCGACGTTTGGCTCAGAACCTTTTATCTTCATCTGAGGATCACAATCACGTCTTCTTTCGGTGGGCGGACAACACTTTTTCTCATCTTTAACAGAAGTATTGCTTATTTTGATCAGATTTTCGGCTTCCATCATCATTGACATAACCTTTGGACATCAACCCTCAACAGCCACCGACCCGTACATTCAAATTGTTGCAGAATTGTGTGATGTTTTAAGAAGCCTGGGGCCCCCAGGGACCACGCCAGTGGATTTCTTTCCTATTCGTGAGAAATTGGTCCATAATCAGTGGCTAATTCATTTACGTTGACGCGATATGATGCTGTAGTTCGACACTTCCCGTCGTGGTTCCCCGGAACGCATTACGCAACTCTGGCGCGTGATACGATTAAAACCGTACAGAGTATCATGCAATACCCGGTAGTAAACGTAACGGAGCAGATGGTCTGTTTAAACACGGACAAGTTCTATTCTCGCACTGAATCACTTATTCAAGGCTAGCGGGACCGCAAAGCTATCCTTCCTTTCCTATCATCTCGATAGATTACCTGACAAAGGTGCCAAGAGGTCACACTGTTTTGAACAGGTCAAGGCTGCTTCTGCAGTCGCATATATTGCAGGCACTGAAACTGTAAGCCAAAATTACTTTCTCCAATGGTATCATCAAAATCAATAGAGGCAAAGGTATCCTCCACTCTTTCCTTCTTTCTCCTGGCCATGGTTCTTTATCCTGGCGTTCAAGTCCGAGCCCAGGGTGAGATTGATGCAGTCATCGGGACGGACCGCCTTCCAGAGTTTGAGGATCGAAAGAACCTTCCGTATTTGGAGTCCATATTGCAAGAAGTTTTGAGGTACTTACTGTTTTACCTGGTTGATAAAACTGACCAAAGTTCGAGGTGGAATCATGCTGCACCAGCAGGTACATAATAACCTGATTTGATAGAAGAGTTCATGATTGATCGTCTGTATGACATTGACAGGCGTGCCCCACAGGGCGTTGGAAGCTGATGTTTACAGGGGCATGACAATTCCGAAGGATGCCACTATTATTACAAACATAAGGTTTGCTCTCTTTTTTTTTGACAATTGTTCCAAGTACTTCTCGATTACCAGAGCGATGACTCTCGACGAGTCCGTTTATGAGGATGCTACCACGTTTGATCCAACTCGGTTCTTACCTGCACCGGAAGGACGAAACGAACCACCTACAACTGTTGTGTATGGTTTTGGGCACAGGTAAGGAGTGTTTCGCGATCGTGACTGCAACCTTTCATCCCACGAAAGGAAATGCCCTGGTCGCTTCCTTGCAGATGAAAACCTCTGGATTGCAATTGCCACTATCCTGGCCACAGCTTCAATCTCACCAGCTATCGGTACAGACGGCAAGGAGATCATCCCAGAGGCTACTGTCGTCGCAAGTGGAATTACAACGTTAGTCAACTCAAAGCTTTGTACAAGTCATTACTAGAAAACTAATTCTTGTTTATAGCCACCCGAAGCCTTTTGCGTGTCGTATTGAACCCCGAAGTCATGAAGCATCGAAGGTCCTCGCACATTATATTGACAGTGTACAATAACTGGGCAACTTCTACTCGAAAGGAGTTCCATTCTTGAATTTGTGGGTGGTTAATTCGGTGTCGATCGTTAACGGTTACTTGAGCAGTTGGCGAAGACTTGTGTATTATATAACGTTGGATCGAACCTCCTTCATGCCGTCATGCTAAATATATTCAGACTTCCATGCTAGAACAGAGAAGTCTGGTAAAATGTTTTTGAAATGTGTGAATAATTGCGGCAGGAGAAGGCATGCCTGTTCTATAAACGTACATCAACCAGTGGAATAATATATTCACTGGGTGCAGGAGACAATGTTCTTTTGCAAAACAATGTAAAAATACACTAAAAATAATCCAATTGATTTGAAAATATTATTTCAATGTTTTTGTCAAAACCATCGAAAAAATATTGTAAGCAAACTTGAAATGGTATTGCAATGGTACACATTTCCATTTGATACTACCTTTGAAATGCATACCATTGAAATACTAGTCTAAGTTTGGTTACAATACTTTTTCTATGGTCTTGACAAAAACATTGAAATAATATTTTGAAATCAATTGGATTATTTTTAGTGTATTTTTACATTGTTTTATGAAAGAACATTGTTTCCTGCACCCAGTGATTGGCTCGATCGAGTAGTGCATCTGGCCTTGAATTAACGAAAATGAGGACGAACTACTAACCCGGGGGCCGTGGTATCACCTGCAGCTGTTCCGCGCGGTGTTTTACAAGGAGTCACTGTTCCGTACGTCTTACAACAACGTCGTACTTCATAAAGATTTTGGACCGTCGATGGTTCAGTTGAGGTTTGTTTCTAGGGTAGAATGCAGGAAACACTCCGACGCTGTAAAATCTCCCCGGATACCTAGTCAGCCGATATGCAGATGCCACTTTATGATTGGTCGTCGACTAGTCTAATCGTAAGTCCATATTGTGCCCTGCCAGTGGCTTCGACCTGTAGAACGAGTGACTTACACTGTGGCCAGATCACTGCCAGAACCTCAGATCCTGCACTATTGCATGTACGGATGGAATGGTTTTCTTCACGACGCCTTCTGTCCTGGTGCGCTTGAAGGTCTTGAAGCTGATAATAGTGGCCCATGACTTGATGTTAAGAATCTTTGAGGAAAAGCACTGAGATCAAATATGGAATCATGACCAGTTCTCTATGTTGAGAATGAGTTGCTGGAGAATTGCGTCTCCTTTAGAGCTATCATCACTGAATGTTATACACGTTGTATTGAATCAATGTACAATCGACTTCTTATGTTCGTTCTTTTTCAAACCTTAGGAATTGCAGAAAGCTCGTACAAGTACGTGCCCAGCAACTTTGTCTAGGAATGAGAACCAAGATACCGTCAATTTGCGCATACATTACATAAAAGTGAACTTACCCCCTCAAGGAAATTGGACCTGTCAAGTTTCTCATTCGTGGAACTGTACAAATTGGTTGACATTGCAGATGCAAAGGTCAAAATATCACTTACTGAGCACCGTCATCCCCACGTCCCATAGGGAGCAGGAGGACGTTGACGCCAAGAGATTCTGCAAAAGTGAGCGTAACGGGAATCGATCCTCCCTCACGAGTCAAATCTGGCTCCTGCTGGTACACCGCCTAGATGACACGATAATGGTCACAGTAGTCGATCACGAAAAGAATCAGTACCCACCCGAGTAGCGATTTTCGCTGCCTCGAAGTTCCAATGTCTGTGATCTGCGACCCAGGGTTTACCACCATGTAAGTTCTCGATGGAGAGTTTGTTCTTGCTATTGAGCTTGGCGAATTCAGACTTGAGATACTGAATTACAAGAGGTTCGACAAGTTCGGGTGTCTGTGGCGGTACGAGGCTAGATAAGTCAACCATCTATTGACTCAAAAAACGCAGCTGCAGATGGAGGATCCACAGACCGAATGCTGAACTTCCCAGAAACCTTTGCGGGAATGACCGTCTTGGCGCCGGCGCCGCTGAAGGCACCTTCGATGCCATGCATTGACAGACTGGGGTAGCGCATCCGACCCATAAGTACATCAACCTTGCTGGCAGAGAGGGCGATTTGTCCACCTGCGGACTCTTCGACATCTGCGACAGAGTAATCGAGCTTCTCATATATCGCTCTGGATGATACCGTCAGTGTAACTCGGAAACTTTTCGATGAATCAACGAAGCGTACTTCTCAGTGTCAGTGGGAGGTTCGACCATCTCATCAACTCCAGGTATAAGGATATTGCCTGATACATCGACAAGCTTGCTCATTAGGCAGATGAGATCAGTCATGGGTTCGTGGACCGTGCGTCCGAAGACTCCAGAGTGCAGGTCGCGTGCCGGACCGGAGATAGTCACTTTGAAGTATGCGAGTCCACGGAGACCATATGTTAGTGCTGGAGTACGAGTATTGAGCCAATAATTATCCGACTGCGAGTTTTCTCAGTTAAGAGACCATTTCAAACGGACCGGGGCGTACTATGCAGACACAGTCGACACCATCAAACCATCCTCCGGGTTGACTCTCCTTCTTCACGAGATCATCGAGCCCTTCACTACCGCTTTCTTCCATTCCCTCAAAGCAGAAGCGCATGTTTACAGGAAGCTCTTTGCCAACCTGATGATGATACTGCAAGACATTAAGCCATCCTAAGATTGGGCCCTTGTCATCAGATGACCCGCGTCCAATGAGCCTTCCGTCCTCATGAGTGACCAAAAGGAAGGGATCAGTGTCCCATCCGTCAGATTTATTGGCAGGCTGTACATCGAAATGGCCATAGATAAGAACAATCTTTTTACCTGGATCTGTGCCAATGCGCCCAAGGATGGCAGGTGGAAGTGGAAGCTCTTGGCCGTCCATCATATGGTTTCCAAGATCAACCATTTGTGTTTGAACGCCGTATGAGTTTAGCTGGCTATTTAGCCAGTTGGCCATCTTCACAACATCATGGCGATGAATCGGATCGCCACTTATACTGTCACCAAATGAGATGTAACTACTTTTGTGCTCGAATACGTCCGTAAAGATACCTTGGAATAGCCACAGCATCGCTGAGACGCTTAATAAAGCTATCGGCATTGCCGTCGACGAATTGAAGGAACTCTGTGGGAGCAGGCATGGGCGCGGTGACGATAGTGATTGTACAAGATAGATAAAGCGTTCAAGCAATCTGATGACCATTCGATCTTATCTTGCCTACGTAAGCTCGACTGAGTATGGGCGCCTTTTCTTGTCCTCTTCTTGTTCGTCGGTAATGGCCATAAGCGCGTCTTCCCTGCCTTCTGATTCTTGGAATCAGCCTCATATACCCGTAAGATCTTACATACTCTCAATACGCTATGCATTCTTAATCGGATCTAGTCGACATCTCACCACAGAGTAACTCCACAAGCCAGAGTACCTGATGATTGGGACGACGACGAAGACGACGAGCCAGCGACTGAGGAGGTTAATAAGCGCCTATGGGAAGACGCGTACGTAGATCTACAACTTGAAAAGTCTTTGTAAACTCATACTCGCCAGAAACGCGAAAGCACCTAATCCCATGCCAGAACTGATCATTGCTCCCTCTGCCACATCATCAAGCCACGTAGCACCTCCGCCACCGGCCGCGTTTCAACCCACCATGCGCATACTGAAGCGTCCAGGTTCCGACGGTAGCAGTAAATCTGCTACACCACCTCCATCTTCGGCTGAGAGCCTAAAAGAGCGTGAGGCACGATACCAAGCTGCACGTGAGAGGATATTTGGACCAGATTCTGGAGCAAGTACTCCGTTGCCGGGAGAGCTCAAAGTGGACTCCACAAGTTTGTCTGAGACCGTAAGCCCAAAGGACAGGCGAGAACAAACGAGAGTGCCTCCACCGTCCAATGCTATTGTTCGACATCCACGAGGGCCATCGACAGACAGCACAAGCACCGAGCAGACACCGCCTCGGGGTTTTGATGGTCA
>JABAJZ010007076.1:0-10992 GCA_018857265.1 Termitomyces sp. T32_za158 | reverse complement strand
ATCCCCGACTGAACATCACTCACCCTTCACTAAAAGCTAAAAGATCACGGCCACCGCGAATGCCTGCCTTCTTACGATCTATCCACCGCTGCGGTCGGAAAAGCTCAGCATCAGCGCCCCATACGACTTCATCGGTCTGTATGACGTTCAAAGGGATAGCGATAATTGTACCCTTGGGGACGACGAGGTGCATTTCGGAAGTTCCGGGAAGAGGGTCGGAAAGTGGGACGATAGTTGTTTCACTGGCTTCATGGTGATTCTCAAGGATCGGAGGATGTAAACGGAGCGTCTCTTTCACCACAGCGTCAAGCAATGGATATTTAGAATTGAGTTCGTCGAAAGAAGCCTCAGTGGCGCCGTGGATTTCTTCCCGAAGCTTGGCTTGGAGAATTTGATCTCGAGAGAGTTCATACAAAGTCCACTGGTTATTGCCATCAGCGACTTTAAGCCTTTTGGAACCGGTCAACTCACAGCTATAACCGCAGAAACCGTCTCATAACCTGCGGAAATGATACTGCGCATTTGGGAGACGACTTCCTCCTCATTCATGCCCTGTCCCGGTCCCGATGCTTTATCTGCTTTCACTGTGACGGATTACATCAGCAATCATTGAGACGGGTAAGTACATTCAGTACGCACGCATGAGAGTCATGAGAGTCCTGTCCCTTTCATCCCCAGCAACTTTAGCATCCTGCCACATCCTCGAAGCAATGGCACCAAGTTCCTGCTTTGTGAGACGTATCATCTGGCCTTTCTTCCCAATAGACAAAACCGAGGGGAAGATCCAGAAGAGAGCCCGCATGTAGAAAGACGATAGGCTATTTTCGCTGTTTGTTAATCCATCTAACGCTTCCGCGAGGGAATGGGGACTGTCGGAAAGGCAGTTGAAATCATAGGAAAAGGCAGCGCGGCCGATGGTATCCAGTCTGCAAATCGGTTATTGTAAGACGTGAGGAGAAATAAAAATACGAACGCGAAACGTCCCGCCCAATGTGTAATTTCGATCTCAATTTCCTCGGATTGTCTTCTATCAAAAAGCGCAGCCCACTCAGTGACCATTCTTGACGAGGTCACATGAAAAATATGCGTTAAGTTTCGGACAGATTGTTGACTGGTAGGATGTAAATGACGGACTTCATCTTTCTACGGTCACTCACCTCAATGCGGGAGCGAGTATACGTCTCTGCTTTTCGTGAGCCGTCTTACCTAGAAATTCGTCAGCCACCGGGATGTTCTGGCCTAGGGAGTTCTCACCTTCGACCCAGAGTATACCCTCGCCAAGGGTGGCGCGAAACCACTCCCGAACACCGTTTGGCTTTGGGAAGGCATATATACTTTCCCCGATGATAAAAGATATCGCGCGTGGATCCGTTATCGACAAAACCTGATGCTGAAAAAGGAGGACGTTGAGTGACAATGAATATCTTAATAGGCATTACTGACTCCAAAGGCACCTGTAAACTTGACGACCTTGCCATATTCCTTATGCCAGTTGAGGTATGTCGAACCAGGAAGGCTGTGATATAGTAGCCATTCTTCTCCCCAGAGAAGGGACGACGGTCGCGGGCCTGGAATGTGCTTTAGTGCGAGCCGAACTTTCAAAAAACGAAGGCTGGTCCTCAGCAAGAAAAGTAGGACATAGCCAAAGCAGATAATAAAAGCGTTCGACACGAGTTTCCAAGACATAGATCGGTACCAAGAGGCGGACTTCTGCTTTTGCATTCAGGGGTTTATATATGACATTGCAACGATGGTCTCGATCACAATTCGTCTCAAGTTCGACTTAAAGACCTGAAAAACGTCGCTTTCAAGTCAACCTCGAACGTTTGAACTCCTAACGATACTTCTATGCGGAGAAGTGCTTTCGGCATCAGCGAAGAAAAATATCAATAAGGTTTGCGGCTGGCCGAAGAGACAGCGGACATTCAGGAGGGAAGGCCAGTTTGTTACCCGAGGCATGCGAAATAGCCCCAGGAGCGGCAGAAGTCGTTCGTGAACAAAATGACCAATCCATTAACAAATACGTGTGTCATACGAGAATATTGCACGAGAAAGAGGCTGTAGCGTCCGGGCATTAGTAACGTGGGGCCTTGTCGCGCAGCAATCTCTTGAACCCAAACCTAGCTGATGACTGTTGTGAAACAGTGGCTCAAAGGTAAATCTCAGCGGCTCAGTAGGAAGTTCGTGTCCGGGGTCTTGAGATTCTACTTGTATTGGGTCAGCCGAACGACACTCTGCTCGCGTACCTGGTAGTTCTTTCCTCACATAGAGTCGCTCAATCGCGTGTCACGTTGGTCCCGGGATCAGAACAGAAACTCTGCTAATACAGACAATGCAACGGAATATAGGGAAGTTGAAGCCTGAGGATGAGGAAGAGACAGGGTAGAAGGATGTTAGCTGTTCGAGATCAACGGAAGAATAGCACAAAGAATGAATCGTTTTTATTCAGGAAGAGGCCAGTAGTTCCTGTCCTGTTTCTCGCGTACCCTTTCCTAGATACAGACATGTCAAAGTCGGGTGGACATTATCTCGGATGAAGCAGGATGTCAACGAAAATACTTCCATGCGCCCACGGGTCATGGTCGTTCTTAACGAAGTACACACAGGAAACGTAACGTCGCGTCCTCGCTGGCCGTCTTTTCAGAAATCTCAGGAAGGTTGAAGAGAACCATATAAGTACAGATGTAGAGATCATTGATGACGATGATCATCATGCATGAACGAAAGTCTGAGCCACGTGTCTTGCTAACTGCTTGTTTTGCTGCTTTCTGAGTCTCCTATTTAAACGACTTGCCGTTGAATGTCGGTAAGCTGCAAACTGCTACCCAATCCGTTAGGACTAATTATGACAAACGAAGCGCGGCTTTGTACGAGGACATGAAACCGACCTCTATTCCAAACAATTCTATGGCAGTGTCGTCGTCTCTTAACAGTATACAAATCAATCCTCGGACTCCCAAAACACCACGTTCCCCCCGCCTAGATTTATACAATGCTGAAGAAGGAGTTGAACTCAGCTTGTTGGGTGAAGTAGAAAGGGAACAGGCGTCGCGGGATCTAGACGAAGTGGAAGAGGAAGCTAGCTCGTACAAGAAACCTATAGGAGCTAAGGACAAGCGGAATATGGTGTTACTGTGTATATTGTGTGGGTGTCCATATGATTTGCTCTTTGAGTTTCGGTCATTGACGTGACTTGTACAGATCTCATTCAAGGCGTGCCGGTACGTATTGTGTGTTCAATTTCGATGTCACGTCTGATTTTCCATACATAGCTGGGATTAGCGCTCGGTATGTGGGTCCATTCTTTCTGGCTCTGCCTTGAATTGTTTTCGAAGGTTCCGTGCCGTTCCTTCTTCGCGAACATCTCTCGTATTCCCAACTCGCAACGTTCTCTCTTGCAAGTTACCCTTACTCCCTGAAACTTTTATGGTCACCAATAATCGACTCCGTATATTTCCCGTCCGTGGGACGTCGGAAGTCATGGATAATACCTATGCAATTCATCGTCGGAAGCCTCATGCTGTACATTTCTATGAATGTCCAGAGGCTACTAGACCAAGTGACCCGAGAGTTGTCTCGTTTATGTGCCAGTACTGATGAATCTTCAGCCGGCCGACAATATCGTCGAATTATCAACAGTCTTTACTGCACTCGTGTTGTTTTCTGCAACGCAAGGTGCGTCAGCACATTGCATGTATTTCCCGACCTTACTTATCACGTTAATCAGATATCGCCGTTGATGGTCAGTTTTCATATTCTTGCTCAATCTGTAGATTCCATGACTCAAGAGTCTTGTTTGCAGGATGGGCGCTCACTCTCCTTTCTCAAGACTGTTTATCATATGCGTCGACGTGCCAGACCATAGGGCTTAACACAGGATTTTTTGCTTCTTTCACAGTTTTCCTTGCTTTTAACAGCGAGACTTTTGCGTAAGCTACAATAAGTCCATTTTACTCATACTCACCATTATCAGTGCAAGTTGGGGGTTTCCGCATTTGACGCTGTCCGCCTACCTGAAGTTCTGGAGCATTATATGTTACGCTGTTACATTCTGGCTCCTGTTCTTCAAGAGAGAGGCAAGTCAATTTTCAACATGTTTGGCGGGCATATAACTATATCCTACCGTTTTTCAGGATAAAGAATCTCCCAACGAGGCAGATATGAGCATTAAGGCGGTCTACAAGACTATTTGGACAATCTGTAGACTTCGACGTATGGCATCAATAATTATTTCGGAGCATCTGAAATAATCATTTTTCTCAGACGTGCAAGTTCTTGTCGGAATCCACCTCGTAGCAAAAATTGGTTTTGCTGCTAATGAAGCAGTGACCTCGTTAAAATTGGTTGAAAAGGGATTTAAACGTGAAGACTTGGCGCTCGTTGTTCTCATTGATTTTCCGTTCCAAATCATGGGGGGCTGGCTCGCAGCAAAATGGTCCAGAGGGGACAAGCCACTTCGGCCATGGTTGGTCGCATTTATACCACGTCTTCTTTTGGCTTTCATTGCTACCTTAACTGTTTTCTGGTTCCCGACTCCTCCGATTTCCACCGCATTTTTCTTGTTCTTGATAGTCCACACGGTACTTTCGTCTTTCGCATCGTAAGAGTGTCTGCTCCTATTTTTACAGCTGAAATAAAACCTCTTGCAGTACCGTCCAATTTGTTGGAATTTCCGCGTTCCACACCCGGGTGTCAGATCCGCTGATAGGAGGAACGTATATGACTGTGAGTAGGATGTCTACAAAAGTATCGCGGAAGCTTGAGCCCTTCATAGCTTCTAAATACTTTTACCAACATGGGTGGTACCTGGCCGAAGTGGTTCGTACTCAAAGGTGCAATGCTCTCCCTTCTTCAAAGGGCTGTTCACGTTGACTTATAAAACAAGGCGTCGACCTTTTAAGTGACGCGACTTGTAAAGTTGCCGAGGGCATTGACGTTAAAAGTAGGTTGTGTATCATATCTCTTGGCGTTTGTCCACATGTTATTGCAGCGACAGAATGTGTCTCCGACCACGGAAAGGCGATGTGTAAGGATATAAATGGAGTGTGCATCACTCATCGGGATGGCTACTACGCGATGTCCGCACTTTGTATGATTCTCGGAGTGACTTTGTTGGTCGTGTTCATCATTCCTAAAGCACTTAGACTGCAAGGTAAGCACCATCAGCATTATTTCGGTGCGCTAGATCTGATGGCTTCTGTAGCTCTCCCTATATCAGTATGGCGAGTGAAGATGGATTAATATAAAGTATATACCGTAGCCAAGTATAATGACGATGGAATATTAAGTGGCCTGCCCTAAATAGCTACAAGAGGCCGTGCCAAATATTTTCCACGTGTGAACTCAGCTTTTCAGCGGAAGAATTCTGAAAAAAGGATTAAGATCTTACACTCTGCATCATCTTTGTGGACTTTACACAGCGAATAACACCATGACTTCTGCCACCATGCACTTTGGTCCCGAATGGATGCGTACCAAGCATCAGACTCCAACGCGTACCCAACCCCCTCCGTCCCCTCCACCAGGTCCAACGTCTGGCGCGTCGACTTATTCTGCTCTCGTCTCTCCTGCCTCATCTCAACAGATTGAAAAGCGCGACGAAGTTCATCCTTTCCGATATTCGAAGGAGGAACTATTGAGGATTTACAAAGAAGGTGGTGGGAAGGGTGGCCTCGGACTTGAAGTTGAGAGATGGGAAGGTGTGGTCCGTGAGGTTGGGACCGACCCCGTTGGTTTGCGCGAGATGGGAGACACTGAAAAGAAGGTGCTTTGTACCCTTGAACTTATTCACGATCGCGCCTGACCTTGAACTACTATCCTAGCTTTTTCAAGGGCCTCTTAATTCAGATCTTCGCCGCCGGACCGATTTACTTTCTCCATTGTCTACGCAAACTTTAGGGAGTGAAAGGTCTCGTCACACCCTCAATAGCCCCTCTTCGGCTACAAATAGCCCTTTGAGTAATCGATTCGGTGCTTTAAGACGAGGTAGGTCTTTTGCACCCCACCTAGTGTTTGATCCTGATCAAATTTCAAGAACAACCTTCTCTTACAATACCGCGGAAACAATCTTTGTCGGCCTTACAACCTGCTTCACCCCGCGACGCCGCTGTGTCGCCTAGACGTGGTCCTGGTTACTCCCCTGGTTTCGATGGTGTTTTGGGCGGTAATGATGCTTGGATGGCTCGACGCCGATCAGAGGTATCTTCGAAAGCTAGTGCTAGTATATCCCGAGAAGGTGGAGGAGATCAACTTGAAAGTAGACCGTCTGATATTCGAGATATTCCAGAGCCAAACGAAAATGAACGGCCTGGAGGAAATGCTCATGATCCAGACCACTCAACAACTTCTAAAGGTGCCAGCCACGATACTCCGCCAGTTCTTGGACAGGACGCCCCTGTCGAGATGACCCATTTGTCGTTGAATGTGAATGGTACGAGCAATCCAGGTCCCTTGGATGAATCTGTGAGTGTCGGTCCCGCAACAACTGTGGATCCTACCGCTGTTGAGTGGTCATATAAAGACCCTTCTGGCCAAGTTCAAGGTATCCTTATCATGTTCCTGCATCATGTGCAAGTTTTACAAAATACTTCTTGTAGGACCTTTCAATGCTGAGCTAATGCAGAAGTGGTTTGACGATGGCTATTTTACTGGTGACCTTCCTATGAAGCGCACGTATCTTGACACACAATGGTCTACTGTGGACGAGCTAGTCAAGCGACATGGCGGGAACAAAGTCTTTGTAACACCTCCTGTTCCTGTCATTCCTCCCGGCTTGCCTGTGCACCGTGATGTTCAAAACCTTGTACAGGACTCACTTCCGTTCAATGGACCATACCAACCAGCACCTATTCGAAACCTTCGTAGCACAACTTTGGACAGCTTTGGCTCCAATGCGTCTGATTCTCCGTCGTCATCGTTCGGAGGTGGCCGCTTTGGTAATGGATCGCCAGACCCCAACGCATTTGGAGGCAGAGGATTTTTCAACGACAGTGCCCTCAACCCCCGTACTCAGGCGTTTGGTACGATACCTGATCCCTCGAACGTGTTCAATCGCAGGAACTTTAATGATCCTCCTCTCGATCCATCCCTCGCCATGAGAAATCCTGCGTTCGGCAATGCGGTCTCGAATAGGGGACCTGTTGCCGATGGTTTTGGCTACAATCGAACATACAGCCCAGGTCAGGCTTGGAATTCTGGTCCTTTCGATCCGAACCGTGCATCAGTTGACTCATTTTCTTCGCCTTTTGGACCTACACCCACCAACACATTTGGGACTCCTCAAGATGTGTATGCCGATGGATCCTCATACCCTAACGGAAATTACAATTCCTATGTCAATGGTCTCCCTCAAGCTCAGTATGTACCTTCCCCCGTAACTCCAATACAACAGCCTTCCTCCAATACATTCGGAACCACACCTCAATCGGTCTCGCCAGACTTCGGTTCAAATACTGTCCCACCACAATCGCCTTGGAATAACGAAGTACCTGTGGAAAGACGGCCTGGGCCTTTCGACTCAATTCATCCTACCTCAGCAAACACCGTAGTCCTTCCATCTGCTATAGGTACCTCGCCCTGGGGCCAAGCTAGCAGTAATCAACCTTCAAGACCAAGCTCGCAAGTCAACGAATCTTCGCCTTGGCAACCTCCATCCGAAGAAATTGTCGACCATTGGAAGTCTCCCACAGTCCCCGATAGCCTCACGTTCAGTAACATCGTACAACATAACCAGCAGCAACAGCAGCTTTCGAGTACAGCGGAGAGTAGTGTGCTCAAACCAGACCTTCCGGAAGAAGTGTCAACCAATCCAATCGCCGACGCCGAGCCAACTTCGGAGCCCAAGTCTGTCGTTTCCACAAAAACAAAAATGAGAGCGTCGAGCGTTCAGCTAACTCCTGCCGCGAAGCCCACCCCCCAGGTCGCTCAGGAACCTACCCCAACAGCCACTGCGCCTAAGGCCCCATGGTCCAAAGAAGAGGAAAGCAAGTCAAAACCTTCGGGAGCGTCTGTTAGTTTAAGGGATATACAGGAGGCGGAAGCCAAAAAGGTGGAAGCTCGCAAGGCAGCAGAAAGGGAGAAGGAGCGTGCTGCCCGTGCTGCCCAGCTTGCTGCCGACAGCAAAGATGCCGCTCAACCTTTTACTGCCTCATGGGGCCTTCCAACTTCGCAAGCAGGCTCGCGGGCTATCGCAGTACCAGTGAAGGAGTCAAACACAATCGTTCCCAACACTGTCAACCCTCCAGTGTGGACCAACACTTCTAATGCACTTGCAGCCAAGAAGACCATGAAGGAGATTCAAGAAGAGGAAGAACGGCGGAAGAAGAACGCCGTTAAGGACACAGTAGCATCGGCAGCCAGAAGGCCTTATGCTGAGACCACTCAAAAGGTTACAATTATCTCTTCTTCTGTCCACGAGCATTGGTCTCATTCCATAGTAGGTCACACTCCAGGCGTCCACGGGTGGCGGCGCATGGACGACAGTGGGAGCTGGTGGGAAACCTACCACAGCACCTGCTTTACCCCGCCCACCTACTGCACAACCTTCACCAGCCTTGAGTGTACCCAGTACTTCCGCCCGGCCTAACGGCAATCCCACCGTTCTTCGGCCAATATCTGTCACGCCTGTCGTCAAAACTGCAACACCTACTCTGAAGGGGGATGAACTTCCCACGCCGCCTTCCTCAGAATTTATGAAGTGGCTCAGTAGCACCCTGAAGGGCCTGAACAGTTCTGTAAATGGTATGGCCACTAATGAAGCCCGACATATCTGTCCTTGCTTATGACAAACTTTTTACACAGTGGAAGAGATCATGGAAATGCTGATATCTTTCCCTATCGAACCCGACCAGGCTACCATTGATACTGTTGCTGATGCTATCTACATCAACAGTACAACACTAGATGGTCGACGCTTCGCTGCAGAATTCTTTGGTAAACGCAAAGCGGATGCTGCGGCCAGAAAAGGTGCTGCGACTGGGGGAAAATCGCCCGCGAAGCAAGTTTCTATCGCGGATGTGGTGAAAGCAGCACCTAAGCCCACGCAACCTGAATGGGGGTTCAAAGTCGTGAACAAGAAGAAGAAAGGTGGAAGATCATGAAGTGGATGAGGGTGCTCAGCGATGTTAACAATCGTATCGTATACTTATTAATGTTAAAATTGATGTATAAAACACGGAAGGGCTAATTTAGGGTTAGAGTATGGCCGCGCGACAGAAGGTAAACATCCATTCTGTGTTTGCGCCACAATAGAAAGACCAAAGATAAATAGAAGCATCAATAGAAGGCCTGAATCATGACATTTTCTATAGGAACCTGATTGGCAAGATAAGGTTTCTACGATTCTCGAGTCCGCTCGGCAACTCACTTCGATATTGTCCACCCAAATCGAAGCTCCCGCAATTGCTCTTCGCCTATTTCTTCTCTCAGCTAAGATTTCCGACGAGTATGGGTTTGAGGACCTCACATACGACTGGTATGTTCAGGCATTTAGCGTGTACGAGGACAGCATTTCGCAGTCGAGGGCGCAACTACAGGCTATCACGCTCATTATTGGCACGCAATTCTACGTGGGCAGTGTGCCAAATAATACAATCTCATGACGTATTCTAGGTCGCCTCCAAGTTTATCAACAGCTTGGTCGAGCTTATAACGTCAAGCATTGACAATATCTCGTCTGCAGACGTCCACCCCTCACAACGGGCGCTACAGACTCCTGAAAATTTCAGAAACACTTTGAGCGATATCAACCGGAAGACAAACGCGTCACACGATAGTAACGCCCTTGTCGATACCCGGTGGGATGACGTGGATGTTGTGGGAGCCTCGTTGAAGATGGGAATCGGACGGTAATTGTTATTTTTTTGGCACGTTCACCATTGAACGTATACCAGGAAAACGAGTGAGAGCTTGGGATGATTGGGGACCACCAATAACGCGCGTTTTTGATCCTTGCTGGGGGTCTCTACGCTGGATTACCACGACATCCGGGCAGCGCGCTATCGTTTTCTCAAAGAGCTACTAGTTTTGTATTTAAATCTGATAGTTTTCTGTACTAAACATTTTCTTGGTTCAATTCATCCTTTCGCAATCTGTATGAATTTAAATAACTAACTATCGAAAATTATCAATGTCGGTTGGGGAGAAGAGTTGGTATGGTTCATAGAGGGTGTTCCTCAAACAAAAGTATCCTGCTGCAAGGATCTCGCGCGCTCTGACACGGGTGATATTCGGACTTGCAATCACGATTTCGAGCCGATGATTCGAGAAGGTGGCCCACTGAGCAGCAGCTTTTCTCTCAGATAAGGGGAGCTTTGAAAGATCGAGTTCTGATTTTGCTTTCGCAATATATTCAAGTGTTTTTGAGATTTTTGTCGGGATTGTTTTCGAGATATGCTTCTCCTGAAGCAGATGCTTAGCTTCGACCAACCAGAGGACTTTATCATTTCCTTGCTGAGTTTTGACCACACTGTCCCATTCAAAGAGTGTTTTGCCACGAAGGCAAGGGCAGCGTTCGGGAGAAGTGTTGAAGATTTGATAAGAATTAGTGACAAGATGTTGTCGAAGAGCGTCGTTCGCATCATCCTCGATCTGTGCCGCCTGGTTACGATTAAACGAAATCAAATTCTTGATGGTATTGCCGAGCTTCTCCATCTTCTTCTCCACCTTCGCTACTCTTTCGGCCACCTTCGCTTCGGCTTCCTTTGCTTCGGCTTCCTTCGCTTCTCTTTTGACCTCCTTCGCTTCTCTTTTGGCCTCCTTCGCATTTCTTTCGGCCTCCTTCGCATCTCTTTTGGCCTCCTTCGCTTCTTTTTCAGCTTCCTTCGCTTCTCTTTCCACCTTCTTCGCATCTCTTTTGGCCTCCTTCACTTCTCTTTTGGCCTCCTTCGCTTCTCTTTCCACCTCCTTCGCTTCTCTTTCCGCCACCTTTTCTTCTATTTTTGCCACCTTTTCTCCTATTTTTGCCATCTTCACGTCCACAACATTCATCCTTCT
>JABAJZ010007075.1:0-13214 GCA_018857265.1 Termitomyces sp. T32_za158 | reverse complement strand
GAGGACTTGGACCCACAAAAACACAACGCTACTCCTCTATACCGATTCATATCTATGGCGACAGTGGGTGCTATTCGATGGCTCGCGTCAACTCTGTTGTATTGGATCCAGTTAAGAGGAATGAGTTAAGGCAGGAATAGGCATAATTACCCTAATCAAAACAACTACTACTACGTCTTACGAGTCCCCAGGTCAGTCAATCACAATCCTTATTCCTTGCATCTGTGTCTAATTTATGGTCCAAAAAGGTGCTAAGGTGTCATGTTGATCAACGACGACCTCCCTGGCCATGATTTTCTCTTCTTTTCAAGCCTTGGTCCTATAAAGAATACCAGCCTTCACGCAATTCCTCTGCTTCTCGCTTTGTCAATTCCCCTTGCTTTCATCGCTTTACACTGCCTACCACTGTCAGGAGCATATTTCGCGGTCTTTTACGAAGTGCTCATCGATTTATTTTTAGTCAACGGTTGCGAACTTTGAAAAAACGTATAAAGAAGAGAAACAAGAAAGTGTGGGTATCCCAGCGTCAAAATGATCTCGAAGAGGCGGTTTCGCAAAACGAGAAAATTCTGAGCGAGTTGATCGAGGCCAACTCATTCGATGTACAAGAGCGCCATGTCCAGCATCTCGAATTCATGAATCAAGCTGAGGAGCAGTTTGGAAAAGATGAGATACTTCGTGCTCAGGCGGTCGACGCTGAGATAGCGGCGATGGTTGCTTCGGGCTCCATCTCTAGGAATGTGGAGGAGGAAGAGAATTCTTTCCTTGAAGGCGAGAGACTGCGTCGCGAGGCCTTCGACCAGAGTTATTCAGGATGGAAGGCTCAGCTGCGGAACGCTTTCGAGATCCATAACAGTGATCTTGCATTGGAAAAGGAAGGACTGCGCAAACAACTTGAAGATTTGGAACAGGAAATAGGTGAGAAGGTGGCAACAGCCGTCAATCTCCCGGAAACCCACAACCTGGGTGGTTCTTCGTGGTGGAGGTTTATTTACAGCGTCAGTCATAGGAGTATATCATGTTTGATCCTAGATTGATTTTTTGTTTCTTCCAGAAAGATAAACTCCAAGGCTACATCTTCCTCGGCAAGAAGAGTAAGGAGGGTGTATGTGTTA
The DNA here is from genome assembly GCA_018857265.1 of Termitomyces sp. T32_za158. Taxonomy (NCBI): domain Eukaryota; kingdom Fungi; phylum Basidiomycota; class Agaricomycetes; order Agaricales; family Lyophyllaceae; genus Termitomyces; species Termitomyces sp. T32_za158. The sequence continues at coordinate 12,099 of JABAJZ010007075.1, read as the reverse complement.
TTCGCCATTTCTGTGTTATTTTCCCTTTTTCATATGTTGTCTTTCTCAGAGTCGTGTAGCCGGTCCTGATCGAGAGACGGAACCTGAAGAATATCCTGCCGGGGTGAGCTTGAATTCATTCCTTTCATGTCACTGTCTGTAATCAAGCTCACCGTACTAGGACCGTGCAGAGAGAATCAATATACCTGTCTATTCCTGTTCAATTCTAGATGAAGAGCTGCCAGCATATATTGACCCCTGCGTAAACCTGCCGGTAAGGGATATAAATATTCATTTGCGAACCGGCCTACCTACCATTATCTTCTTAGAACATGGTTAATGAAGGTCATCCAGCACCTGCAGAAGCTCCCACGCGCACACAACCTCCAGAATCGGCGGTTGCTTCCAGATTCAATGAAGAAGAGATTCCTCAGGAGAACTTGCAGCCCCCGTTACCGGATAGTAACGGCGTAGACGCCCATGCCCCGGTTCAAGATGTAGACTTTCAGCCATCCACAACCGGCGAAGGTAACCATCGAATGCCGAGCGTCCCTCAGGTCTCCGGAGAGCGCCCCGAACGTACGATCGCCATGGCAAGACACTATATGGATGGGCGCCTGATAGACACGCTAACATCTGCGCAAGAAGCCGAGGAATACCGGGTCAAACTCTACAAAACGATGTGCGCGCGCCGAAAACGCAAATTCAAACTGAACCGTCGTCAAGAGTATGGGAAGTTGAAGAGCGCGCTTATTCCTGAGAGTGCGGAGCGGGATCGGCAGTGTGATAAAGATGCGCGGAGACAGGAGATGCGGTTCCAGCATCTTTTGAGGAAAGACGCGGGTCGCATTCTGAGGGTGACTCCATGGGAGCGAATGAACCTTCAGGTCGCTACAGGAACTTTAGGAAACCTAGGCGCTCGCTACCAGCACATTCTTGACCAGGCTTTACATCGCAACAGACGCGATTTCTCGCGATTCGTCCAGGAAAGGATGCGAGCCCGACAGGATAGACTATTGGCCCAGGAAGGGACAATAGCACGCCTGAAAAGAGGGCTGCGACAGATATTCAACAAGTCTGCAACGAAGAAGTCAGGCAGTCCGAGCGACAAAGGCAAAGGGAAAGGCAAAGGGAAAGGCAAAGGGAAAGGCAAAGGCAAGGCAAAGGTAAAGTTCTTACAAAAATTTCTCACCGAAAGATGACAAACTAATTGCCTTTTTCCCAATTTTAGGAGCCACCACGCGTCGAGAAGAGTTCTCGTACTGTGGACAACGACGTTCCGGGTCCACGTTCTCGTTTTGCTGGAGGTTTATCAAGACTTTCGACTGTAGCAATTGTCGATCATGATCCTGCGAGGGAAGGACACAACAACGCGCATGGGGTTGATCACATTGATGCAGCTGTAGACCGAGATGAGCAGAATTGTGCACGTCAACATATTCAACAGGTGAACGACATTCCGGTCTCGGTTGCGGATCCTCTAGCAGCTTCAAGCAACCCGCTCGCGGATGATTATCTGGTGGATCGCGAGGAGCCGGGTCGTCGACATGGCCAACAGCTCGTCCCGATGCCTTTTGCGGAATCTCCAGTCCCGGATGACGGTCATGGCTCTGAGCTCGCAGGAAACCACGGTACTGTGGTCATGCCGGGTGAATTCAGGGTGAGTGATGGTCGGGACGCGCAAGTGGAAGTTCGGGATGCCTCGGACGATGTCGATGAACCGGAGTTCCAGCGCGAGTCAGAGCAGGCCGAGACACAGGCCGCTCACGGCATGGGCGAGTCTGTTGACGACACAGAGACGGCTGCCCAGGGGTCTGCGGCGCTTGGCGGTGCACATCCTGTTCAAGGTCTTGGTCACGAGGACGAACTACACATCTATTCGTCCGGTTTTCCAGAATTACAGGATTACAAGAGGACCGTGACGCATGACCTGCTGCGCACGCTCGTGGACATGTTCCTCATTCTCCGGTGGGGCTTCATCGCAGTCCTGAGTGTATTCTTGGAGATGGTGTACGAAATGTACAACCAGTGGCATTATTTGGGATACCGGAATATGCAGATGAGGTGGCTCAGGGAGGATGTGAAGGCGTGGAAGAGTATATTACAGGAACAGCGATGTGAGTTCGAGGAAACGCGGATGAAGAGGGATCAGGAGGTGAGAAATCTGACTTCTGAGGAGGAGGAGGAGTTCCAGCAGGGACGTGGATACGTGGCAACGAAGGAGGAAGAGATCCGGAGCGAGGTATTTAGAGAGGCTCAGGATTCGAGACAGGTACGAATGGAGTGGCACATGCAGATGCGCAAAAGAGACCATATGCAGGGGGTCCATGCGAGAGCACGACAGGCTGAGGAGTGGAAGAAGTACGTCAAGGTGAAGATGGATGAGATGTGCATGATGAATTTAGGAATTGCCATCCAAGATGATAAGGACCGCTTTCACTTTGTTCACAAGGTCGGGCTGTTGAACGATATTTTTCCTCATGTAAAGTGATGATAATTGGAACGAGTGTTCCGTGTTTATGTCAAGAAGTAATTGTAACGACACTAATATAGATGACTTTATGTAATAGCTCTGTCAGTCAGCTTTGTGAAACGCGTGTTGGAAGTAACATACCATTCGGACGCTCAGGGACGCAAAGGATAAAAATTCATAACAGACGAAATACCTTTCCCACAATCTTCGGTCCTTACCATGACACATCGTGGGACGCAAAAGTCAGGCTATGTTGTTCGCTGAACTGATTAGTCCGAAGTACTTACACTCGGTTTCTACCTCATGAGTGTTATCCTCGGGTAAGACAATATTTTCATGATCTGATGTCCTCAGATTCTGTCGGACGACATAGTAAAAAAGATCACCAGGATACCCAGGGTATTCATTACATGCTCTGCGAAGCTAGGCGCGATAAGGCCTTTCAAAGTTTTCAAACCCAGTCTGGACAAGAATTTCTGAAGGCGGAGAAGGCTCAAGTTTGTGCAGAACGGGGGCGAGAAGAAGCTTTCGATAGGAAAATCACAGACTTCAAGGTTATCTTTGATGCCAACCAACAGCGTCGAGAGCGGTTATATCTTGAGGCAGATCGTCATCTGGAGGAAATATTCCAGTCTAATGACAATAGAAGAGAAATTGCGTTCCAGGTGGGACAAACGAGTCGTGCCGCTATGTATGAAAAGGAAGAAGCCACTCGTGTTCAGCTGGTGGAGTGGTTTCGTGAAACCCGCGCAACAATCCTCCTTGAAGGGCGCCAAGCAAGGGAGAAGATTTGCAGTGATGCCGACACAGCAATTGGGATGGAATGTGAATCCCTCTTGCGGGCACAGGAGGATATATTTCTTCAGAAAGAACGCGAGCGGGATACAGTAATTCAAGACATTGTAAGCTGACCTTCATCGCAAGGACAAGTACTCAGTACTCAATATTCAATGCGTATCATCACATCTTAGTTGGCAGCCCAAACAGCAAACTTATCTTCAGATGACGTTCTGGGAAGTGTCGCGCAGGGAATTTCTTCAAGGCCCTTGCCTGCTACCACCCATGTACCTCCCCACGCAGTATCGGAAAGCGTTGTGCTAGCAAATCCTGCACTTGCCGCCGATGAATATCCAGAAGTTGATTTGCAGTCTGCTTCCGAGTCGCATCCACCGCTGCTGCGACATTTTACTCCCCCAACTGTGGTCATCCCTCCTATTGTTCTTCCGCAAATGTCTGCTAGGCAACAGAAACGAGATGATATTCCCGAACTCGGTAAGGGGTTTGAGGTTTCTCAAAATGATAACCCTATCCCCGAACTTCAAAAGGGTTTTGAAGCGTCGCAACGTCGGCGTTCTCAGGATTTTGCATATGAAGAGGAACTGAGGGAAGAACGCTTCGAAGCTGCGGAGTCAGAGCGCGACAGAGCCGAGTCTGAGAGAAGCCGACTTTTTGATGAGCAAGTTTCACAATGGCAGGATATTTTCCATGACATGTTAGATATGCAAGAAGACCACTATTCCAGCAAGGAAGAAAACCGAGCTGATATGGCTTACCGCAGGACTGAGTCCTTTCGCATCGCCCAAGAGCGGCATGACCAAGCTTTGAGCATGTCTATCTACGATATCGAAAAACGGATACAGATTGAGGATAGCCTCGAGGAATTTCTGGACAAGAAATTGAAGCACAGGGTAGAGGCCACTGCCGAAGGGCAAAACGATAGATTGAAGGCAGCAGCAGATGATCAGCAGACTCGTTTTTCTACCGCCCAATTCCGTCGTCAAACTCAACTGGGCATAACATCACCGTCCCCAATCTTAAACCAGGAGCCACCTATGGTGCTTGTCTCTCCCTCGAAAACCAGGGCAGCTTCAACCAGACGTCAATCCGAAATCAGTAGATATTCATACCCCGGGGTCTCAGAAGGGTCCGCAGACAGTAGTTATGGCAGACCCGCTCGACATCGACGGCGTCGATCTGAAAGTGAATATTCATACCCCGTGGTCTCAGAAGATGGCAGATCCGCTACGCCCCTCAGTCCAGTTAGGGCGAGGGTCCCGATTACCAGTGGTTTCGTAAGGTCATTCTTGTCCTCTTCAGTATATCGTCTCACGTCGCTTCTTATTCTAAGGATGTCAATGCACTATTCGAAGGCGCAGGCATTTCTGACCCCCTTCCCATTCCCAAACCAAGTATAACCATCCAGCGTGAAATCGAGCAGGTTTCTAGTTTCGAAACAATTCCAAGATATGAGACACTTTTTAAACAGTCTCAGTCTCATAGAGAAGAAGTTTTTCAGCGGGGGATGGAGCGGCGTCACCTCGCGTTCAGTATGAACGAGCAACGGCGTGCCTTTGACTTTGAGAAACAACAAAGATCCAGGCAAGCCGCCTTTGAGGGAAGTGAGGACAAGCGCGAGCGTTCTTTCAACGAAGAACAGCGAGAACATGAGGTAAGTTTTTGGGTTGCAGAACGTAGGCGAGAGGCTTCTTTCCTGGAGTCCGAGAGATCTCGACACAATCAATTCAAAATGTTCCAGGAAGACAGAGGTCAAAAGTTCTACGCGACGTTGCAAGAGCTGCAGACGAAACTCTTTGTTGTTGAAGAGAGACGGTTCGAAAATATGAAGACCTGGAAGAGTCAGCTATCGAAGGAATTTAAAAAGCAAGGAGAGGATAGCTTCCAGGTAGATGAGGCTGAGCGTGACAAATCTTTTCGTAGCATGCTCTCTGCCTCTGCCCACGTGCCATTATTGCATTTTTGAAGTCCTTGCTTGATCAATATTTTATGTAATGTTATGAGATATAGTACACTGGATATATGGTACACTGAATCTACAGTACACTGGATACATTGGATAAACACGATATAATTCAGAATCAGCTTCCTCGGCCCCTGAACTCATTCAGATCCTCCCAGTCTCCTTTAAAGTACATAAGCCAATGAGGCACCATACGCACTGGAATCAGGTCCTGCACACTCCTTCCATCCAAATAAAAGCCTACATGCCCCGCCAACATGGTGCAAAAGTACTTTTTCGGGGTGTGCGGGTAAGAAGGATCAACCAATGTAACCTTCACTTCAGCAAACTCCTCTGGCGCTGTGTATATACGTGGGAACCAGACACCGTCAAAAGCCAACCAATTCGGCTCCTGGTGCGCTGGAGTGGGTCCTTTCTGGAGGAAATTGCCCTTGTTGTCCCATGCGTAGAAAGCGGCGATCCAGCCGCTGAGGTACGGCGTGGCCGGGGAGTCGGCGCGTTCATGCACTATTGACTCCCAGAACCCTTGATCCCGTTGAGGCCAATCCGGTTCAAAGGCACGGACAAAGCGCCTGAGGATGATCCCCAGCAATACCGACCATTGCTGATTTTCCGGGCCGAACTCGCGAAGCCTCACGACGCGTTCCCAAATGGAGTACCAATCTGCTCGCGTTCCTTCGAGGGTGAGGTAAGGAATGCCACCGGCGTCGACCGAAATGTTTTTGGATTCCCTTGGAATTGGGTTTAATTATGTGGCACCTTTTGATTTGAAAGAAATCCACTTACTGCTTCGTTGTGGATACGATAAGGGCAGAGCATATCACCTTGTCGTGGTCCGTGGTTGTCGAGAAGGTGGGTATCACCCATGGAATCAGAGTTTTGTCTTTGACCTGACAACAGAAACGGTCAGCGATTGCAAGGTTACCCATCACAAGAGAGTCCCCACGCACATTGGGTTCGATTTGGCGTATTATTCGAATGGCCATGTTCTCAAAGTCAGTGGTTTTCTGCATCCGAGGAGGTACTTTTATGACAAGGCGCTTGCTTCTTCCTTTGTTTTTAGTGAATTTGTCACTTAGTTCTTCCGCATGAGCATTGAGACTGTGGTCAAACCGTAAATACAGACGGATACCAAAAAGCGAGGGATGATGACATACTAGAAACTGAATTGCGAGATGATCGCTATCCAGACATCATCAGGTCTTGAAAACGGGAGTCAGAACTGCTGCGATCACGACTTTACTTGAACATACCGGATAACCAGATTGTGGTGTAGGGCATGCGCCGCAAGGACGGCGCGCACGAATCCATTCTTGGTCATCAGGACCTCCTGATACATATCTGGTCCGGGAGGTTTTCCCTTGTGACAGGGGATCCCCTCGGGCGAAGAACGCGGCCGATTGAGAACATACTCAGATTTGTAACCGGATATCGCAAATGTGACAGGCATCGGAGTGGACTAGAATATTGTAATATGAAAATAAATAGAATGACGTCGAAACGATAATCTATCCCGGCAAGGCATGGGTTAGCGTGAGTGCAAGTGTAAGTAGCTGGTGGGGAAGGCGCTCACATGCGATGACGTTGAGGATATGATAAGTTTACGATACGAGATTGAATTCGCAGTACTCTGCCCGCGGGGTTTTATGTGATGTGAAGTATAAATGACCACGCGGCAGGAGAACGCCAGTGCCCAGCTGAGCTCGGCGTCCGCGCAACAAGCGCCGTCAAGCGTTGTTCCTTCGGACAGAAAACAAGCGCCACGAGGATGCCACGAGGCTCCGCGCGTCCCCGCAGCCAAATATGGACAAGGACATCATTGTACTGACAGTGGGTACCTTGCATTCGAGATGCAGAGAAGTCTGAGAGACACGGCAAAGGAGCCCCATAGGTAGTGCGCAAGTGGAGAGCCGGAAGTGAAGTAGAAATATAGTCTGAGTGAGCTTACACAGCTACTGCTGCTCCCAAGTCCAAGTTCCAAATCCCAACTCGCAACCGGTGCCTGTCTATGTCCGCTTTCGACAGCCAGCGCGTTCGTCAAAGCACAAGGACACCACGAGGCGACGCGCGTCCCCGCAGTATGAGCCAAATATGGACAAGGGCATCATTACACCGATAACGGACACCTTGGTTACATTTGAGATGCAGAGAAACACGGCACAGGAGCCCCATGGCCCATGGGTGATGTGCAAGTAGAGAGCCGGAAGCACGGCGAAGTGGGGATTTAGTCAGAAGTCAGAGTGAGTACACAGCTGCTGCTGCTCGCAGATCCCAAATCCCAAATCCCAAATCCCAAGTCCTAAATCCCGTATCCCAATCCAAGCCCAAGCTGCATCCGGTGCCTGTCCGTGTCGACATTCGACATTCGACATTCGACATTCGACAGCCAACGCGTTGTCAAGGGACGTCCGCAGCCCCACGCTGCTACTCCAACCCCAAAGTTCCAAGTTCCAAGTTCCAAGTCCACGTCCGCCACCCGCTTCCATAACACCATGAGGCGCCTCGTGGACACCTCCGCGCGTCCGAGTCCCAATCCCAACGTAAGTCCTTGTCCCTTTGTACCCAGCGCCTTGTTACCTGTCCTGTTACCTGTGCCAGTCCCCCGCGTCCCCCGCGTCGGCGCGATACACAGACACAGGGTCCCGGTCAGACGATCATCAATCAGGCCTCAGGCCTCAGGCCTCGGGTTCAGTTCGACCAACGTCAGACGGTCACGGTCAGAAGACCAGCGAAGCGTGCGCGTGATGGGAGGTACGAACACGTGTGCACCACGATGCTCGCACTTCCAACACCTTCGAATCGAATTCAAAGATACCGAAGTTCGAGATAAGTGCCAAAGTTCAAGATACCGAAGACCCCTTGCCGCGTGCCGCACCGCGCGCTCGGTTGACAGTTGTTCGCCGGTATCGCTATCGCGCTATCGGTATCATTACATACATATTATCAGGTGGGTCATGAGGCCAGAGGCCGGTGCGCGCGCCGGGCGTGCGTGTCACGCTGCTTTCCTCCAGGCTACCGAAATCGAATATCGAATATCGAATTCGAATTCGAATTCGAAGCGGGGAAGGTTGGTGGGTTGGTGTTACGATGTTACGATTATGATGACTACCTACCCTGAATTACAGGTAAGGACATACTGTAAAGTAAGCCTCGATAGCCCTAGTAAGTAGCGGTGTGGTTCCTCGTGTCGACTATCTTCGAGCGGGGGTGAAAAAGTATAGTAGACTTGTACAATGATGAAAAAAAAAACCTCGTCAAGGAAAAAGATTCTCTGTATGCCCCGACGGGTGTTTACTCGTGTCGCCGGTCACGTCGCGTCGGATTCGACTTGTACTTTGTATGTACTTTGTACTTTGTACATCGGGCACTGGGCACTGGGCACTGGGGCTCGAGCTGGAGTGTTAGCACACTCTCCCCCAACCAAAAACCAAGAAAAACATAACATAAACAGCACTTGTAAAACTATAACGACTATATACACTACATACATGACACAAATCTCCTCCTCTCCCACTTCTTTATCACCATATCATACAACCCACCGCGGCGCGCGCACCGCATCCGCACCGAGATACTTACTCGCACTCAGTGCCCTCCTCCCCAGCGCGCTTCGTGCGCCTCGTCGCTTACTGACACACCAAAGGCACCTTAAACCCCTACACCCCCCCCAAATCATCATCAGCCTCCCCCCCAAAAAAAGAAAAACCAAAGAACACGCACATCAAACCTCACCCCCCCACCCCACGGCGTCCTCCCCTCCACCCGCGCATCAACCCCCAACCCCCGCTTCGCAAAGCCCGCCCACAACACACAGAAATTCTCCCCCCCCGTGAGAATGTCGTCCGCTTGGATGATCGCGTCGCGCGCGTCGAAGAAGGACGGGCGGCAGGGCTGGAGTTTCATCCCGTTCAGCACGAGCTGCACGCTCAGCGAGTTGCCGTGCCTTGGGACCAGCGGGCCGTCCGTGGCTTTGCCTGCGAGGTAGAAATCACCGAGGGGCACGCGCCCGTCGGCGTCGGGTTTAGGCGGGAAGAGGGAGTCTGTGAACCCGTGTTTCGCGATGAGGCCTTGTGAGACGACCCACAGGATCTCGGCCCATACTTCGCCTATCGCGTGGACACCCCAGTACCCCGGCCGATCGAGCGTCTTGTACGTCGATGGGTTCACCGTCGTGTTCTGTGCGGAGGTGCGGAGGTGCGGCGGTGCGGCGAGGCGGCGAGGCGGGCGGGAGTGGAGTGGAGTGGAGTGAGTAGAGGTAGAGAGAACAACACATTACAGTGGTTAGCCCAGCAATTCGTCAATCAACAACGACCACGACACGCACCAGGGAATAAACGTAATTCCGAATCCCCGACTCCTGATTCGCAGCCCACGCGCCCATCGCATAATCGCTATACACACTCGTACTCCTCACAGTCGTCGCAAGCCAATCCCCCCACCCCTCGCCCATCCCCCCGCTCTCCCCCCACCCAAGACACCCCGAATTCGCCGGCCCCCCCGTAAGACGCGTGCTAAGCCCATGGCTCAACTCATGAATCACGATCCCCGCCTCCAGATCCCCATCGCGGAACGGGTTCGCCGTGTTCCAGAGGTACATCCGCATGCGCCCGTTCTGCCCATCGGGCGGCGTCATAAAGTTCGCATTGTTGTACCCCGACCCGTCCTGCGCGTTCGCGATCACCGCGTCGTGTTCCGCGCCGCCGCGGTCGAAGTTGTATTGCTGGAAGTTGCCGGAGGATTCGGTGAACCCGTAGCGGTAGTAGAGGTCGTGCACCATGTTGGTGGTGTAGAAGAGCTGGGCGATGGTGGTGTTGATGTATTTTTGGGCTTCGGAGAGCGCGTCGTCGGTGCTGGTTTTCTTGGGGCGGTAGGAAAAGTCAAAGACTTTGTGAGGGCCCGCGTCGGGGCGGTAGTTGTCCTTGTACGCGTTGCGCCCTTCCCAGTTTTCTTGTGCGAAAACCTGGGGCGGGTGAGCGTGAGTGTGAAAAACAAGTGGATGCGCTTACGTTGTTCCCCCAGGTGGTGGTGGTGTTGTGCCAGAAGCCGCGCTTCGGACGCGCCGCGTCCGAGAAGCTCGGGTCGTGGGTGTAGGGCAGGGCGTGCCAGCCAGCGGGGGACGCGAGGGCGTCGAAATTCTCCTTGTGCAGGGTGCGGTTGCCCTCGGTGGGGTCGTTGAGGCCCCAGACAAAGATGTTGTACGTGGCGGCGGGGGACTCGGGGTCCGTGGGGACAGGCGCGTCGGACGCCCAGTCGACGACGGAGACGATGCGGTGCGGCGCGGTGGCGGACACGGCGGCTTCGTACCAGTTGTCTTGCATCTCGACTTCGAACTAGAGGAGAGGTTAGGTGGGGGGGTAAGGGTAGACTCGCGTGCTCACCCGCCAGACGACGGCGAGTTGGGTGCCTTGGCCGTCTTTGCTGGGGACCTGGATGTACGCGAGGCGGGCCTTGACGGGGCCGACGGTGTCGGGGACGTTGCTGACGAGGACGTCGGCGGACGGAGAGGTGGGTGCAAAGTGCCCGATGGGCGCCTCGATGAGCATGCCGTTCAGGTGCTTGTCAAAGTTGGCGAGGATGTCGTTGACGACGTCGTCGTTGGGTGTGGCGGCGACCATAAACTGGAGGAGGGCGGGGCGAAAGTCGGCAATGTCGTCTTTGGAGCCGGGGAGCTGGAGGTTCTGGTGGCGGCAGTTGGAGTAGTGGAGGTGGGAGAGCTCGGGGGAGTGCTGGTCGGAGAGGGTCTGTTGGGGGGCGTAGGAGGGCAAGGCGAGGCTGTCGCAGTAGTCGCGGTGGGGGTCGGACATTAGCGACGGGTCTTGGTGGCCAATGTACTCGGGGACGCGGCCGTCGTAGAACTGTGTGGCGCGTGAGGATAGGTGCTACGTGGCTGACAGAGAACTCACAGAGGACCCGTAGGAGAGGACGGTGCCGTCCTTGATGTTGATGTTCATGTCACCGTTGGCGACCTCGAGGCCGTGGACGAGCTGGCGGACGTAGACGTGGGTGACGCCGGTGCTGGAGTCTGTGTACGAGTCCTTGCGGATGGAGTACGTCATGTCCTCGGTGAGCTTGGTGCCGAGCATGTCCTTGACGAAGCGGTGGGCGACGTCAAAGGGGTCGGCGTTGGGGGCCATGGGCAGAAGGCCATTGGCGACGGGCGCCGAGTGGAAGACGGCATTGGTGTGAGGGCCAAAGCCTAGGGACTTGCGTCTGGCGAGGGCATGGGCAGCAAAGAGAAGCGACGCGACAAGGACACGGCGCATAGGAGTGGGGCGGATAGGAGTCCCGGCGGCGATACTTATGGCCTGGATGTGTGGTTGTGTTTGTGCAACTATGCTGACTCCATTAGACTGTGAGTCGTCCAGTGCCAGCCGCTGCTTATCAAACTCGCCTTATCTCCAGATGAACTCCCCAAGGCTCCCAAAGGCGTCATGGACGCGTGGATGCCCCGTCTCCAGGCTGTCGCAATTGTAGTACGTCTATTGATAGTTAACTGCACCACTCGCTGACCCTCCTAGACTGCCCTCCTCGCTGGCATCGAGGCCCAGCTCATCGCCAACCTCGAGCCACACCCCGGCCACGCAGACACTGCCGTCCGCTTCTTTGCGTACTCGGGCCTCATCCTCAACCTCGGCGCAACCCTCTCCACCATCCTCCTCCTTATCGCCGTCGCCTCTCTCCCCACCACCGCCCGCCAGATCTACGTCTCCTGCGCACACGGCTACCCCCGCCACGTCTTCCACGTCTCCCCCTCCTCCATCGACGACCTCAACCAGCGCCTCATCGACGGACAGGGCGAGACCTACATACTCCGCGCCTTTGGCATCGCACGCGGCTGGAGCTTCATGCTCCGCCACTGCATCGCGTGCTTCCTCGGCGGCTGTCTCTC
>JABAJZ010007074.1:0-13224 GCA_018857265.1 Termitomyces sp. T32_za158 | reverse complement strand
TGAACCATCCCTGGTCGTCAACTGTAGCCGACCAAAGAAAGAGCACGCAAGCCGCAGACGAGGATTGTCAGCGATGCTCCAACAAACCCAGCCAAGAATCCCACATCCTCTTTGGATGTATCTCAAGTCTCAACTGACCGCAGTTCCTTCAGTTGCCCCTTTCTTGTAATAAAATTCTGGCATTACATAATATTCGAGGTCGTTTCGATGTACATACAGGATAATTATTGAGGGATATCAAACTTGGTACAGTGGTATCAGAGAGATGGAGAAATATGGCGTTGCATTCCTTCATGGTCAGATTTCAAGGCGTTGATGAGTCCACCAAGGGCGGTGTACTGCTCACACAGGCGCTGGAGTTCGAGCCGCATCCCCTTCTCGTTTCGCGCCGTCTCTTCAGCCTTCCTATGTACGAGCGTCTACTTCTCGCTTGACCTGACCCAAAGCCTCGTTCTCCATTTTTCGGGCAGCTGTCAGCTCTTTCTGCAGATCATCAAAGTCCCGGAGAAGTCGCCGTCGACCCCTGCACTCGTACCCGAAATCGGCCTCCAGTTTGCGTTTAGCGGCTCGTAGTTCTGCTAGAAGCGTGTTCTGCTCGTTCCGTTCTTTCCGCAACGATCGGAGCTCTCGTTCGAGGCGTGCATCCAGGGGAGTTCCTTCCTTTGTCAGACGCTCATGCTGGGGTCGTGAAACAGGTGCTCTATGATTTTCCGGTGGTTCTTTGCGTGCAGACGCGTCGAAAGTGCCGTAAACCTTCTGCAAGAGGCGTTGCGATCGCTGATAATGTCCCTCGGCATCGTTAGGCCTTGCAGACTTGACGCGTTTAGCCAGGTCAGTTTCGCAGCCTGATAAAAGGAGATAGGCTGGTTTGAGGTCGCTTTCTGGCATGCCTTGTGCAGTCATGACTTGATAGCAGTATAATCAAATAATACGGCGGGAAATCAAAGGAAAACTCACATGAGATGAGGTTTTCCATGATGGAGATTGCCGCACTTGGGTTTCCTGCACGACGATAATGTGCGCCAACCATCATCCAGTTGCCTCGCTCACTTTCTGTGGCCTTGAGGAGCTCAACAACTTGTCGTGGATCTTGTTCAAGAGTATCAAGGTCATAGGTAAAGTCTTCTCCGAGGAAAGTAAAGCAGATAACGGAAGACCGGTTCGCAGAGATTGGGATTGTCGGCTCAGATGTATTGCCAGAAGGACGAATCGAAGCAGTGGATACAGAGGGCATAAAGAGAGATACAGTCGAAGAAGTTGCAGCATTAGACGCTAATTGCTTGTCGTTCTCGTGAAAAGCCGGGAGAAGCGCAGTCGGAGAATCTTTTGAATTCCCAGAAAAATGATTTTGACATAACGTTAAAAGCTGAGATGGAGACATAGAGCCCGGTAGCTCAGAGTGATCGGAGGAAGGGCGCGTCAAAGTACGATCTTCGGTCATTTAAGAGAAATGAATCTTCTTTTAAATGAGCATCATATGAATATCAAATACACAAAGGAAAACTCGTACATATGCAATGTTCCAAACTGGTCAGGAACGCGTGATAAAGATTGAAGGATGCAGCGTTGTGATGTTCTCGCCGGGCGATTATGTTCGCGAACTAGGTTTCGAGGACTCAAAGAAAGAAAGAAAGATAAAAAGAGTGAATTGGCAGGCGAGATGAGATTGCGGATCAAGGGTGAAATGAGATGCAGAGTGTTCAGTGTGAAGAGGCACACTTTTAATACTACAAGTGCCGAGAACGCGCGTAGCAGCCTGTACTTCACGCGTTAAAAAGAGTTAACTATGTGACAAGGGCGGAGAGGACGAGCAATCAAGTCAAGATTGATCGCGGCAACGTTCCACCTATCAAAGTCACGTGAAGAACAGGAGTTTGATCACTTCAGGCTCGCCTTGAGGCAGCGACACGTACGTGCTCGTCTGTCAAGTAGTCTCTACCTATTTACGGCACTTGTTATGGCAAGCTCCAGATTTCCATCACGAGGAGTGACCAAAGAAAATTTGGATTCCCCATCTGAACCTGGCCTTGCAGAGTGGACCAACAAGATCAAGGCCATGCAGCGTCAAGTAGATGCAGACGACGAGGCAGAACAGATGAGGTTGGAACAGGAGATTGCGGCCTCACGACTGGCTCGAAAACGCAGAAGTCAAGGCTTTGGTACTGCTAGCCGAACCAGCTTGGATGTATGTAAGTCCAAACTTGCCCTCAATCCTGAGCTGCTCTTCATGGCCCGAGTTCATGCAGATCAGTCGGACTCTGTTACCTCCCCCAAATCTTCCTCTGAACCAGAGGGTCTGCAAACACCTGCAGCATTGCCCACCAGGAGTCGAACGAAAAGCAGTACAAGTAGTGATAAACCACAGCCCATGTCCCTTGCCGCGTTCATGGGAGGAAGTGCCACTGGGCCCCGTCTCAGAAAACATGCACCCCAACAAGACGCCCATGATCCAACACAGTTCGATCAGCGTGTGTTCGATCGCGCGCGGCATCCAACGTTTGGTACAGGCGGCGTTGCATTGCCAGGTCTCGCAGTACAACGGGATGGACCAATGAAACCTTCTGCTATAGCCGCTCTTGCAAAAGCGACACTCCCCTCGCCCTCGCCTGAGCCGTCTCTTGCCTCATGGGAGAATCCAGAGTCATCTCAGAAGGAAACACCCGTTATGCACAGTATTGATCGGCGGGAGCGCGCAACGAGCTTATTACCTTCTACCTCCAGGAACTCGACGAAGACAATATCTCATAAAGAGGAAAAAAAACATGAGTCGATACAGCTGTCAACTCCGGCTCAAGATCAGACTGCGCGCGTCCACAGCGTGAGCCCGGCGCTTTCCAAGTCGACAACAGTCCCTCCTGCTCGGTCATCTCGTTTCTCCACGGACGACCACACACCGTCACCCTCTAGATCCCTTTATACAGCCCCACCACTAGCAGGGCCTATTCGTCCTCAGCCCCGTCCCTCTGTGGGACCACAAATCTCTCCCTACGTTACCCCTTCAAAGGCTTTCACGCGACAACCGGTAAAGAAAGAACTTACACCAAGCCTCAGCCGACTTCAAGGTCGGGGATTTGTTCAGAGCATGGTGAAAGTGAGCTCACAGGCCGAAAGCCCCTCAATGGCGGTTACCGAGACCCCAGAGAAAAGCACACCAGTGAGCGGGAAAAGGAACAGTTCAGTTCTTGATCGTTGGCAGCCCAACGTTCCTCAAACCGCACCTTCTCCGTCTCCGGCACCTCGCGCAATACGAAAATCAACCACTTTTGACGCCTCAAAAGATCACAGCCCGTCTCCAACGGATTACGAAAGAAGAAATTTGAGTAGGGTAGCATCACAACCTTCCTTGAGACAAGAAAGTGTTGCTCCGAGATCACGTTCTTCGTCGAAGTCTGCTGGGGCAGAGAAACGTCCCGCCCCTGGATTAGGTTCTGCTACGACGCTTGTCGTATACAAACCCACCGCAGTGGAGACGCCCTCTATTGATGAATTTGGAGTTAAACCTACTTCTCGGGGCGCCAGACTGGATTTTCCAACGCCTTCTAAGCCACTGTCTCACGTGCGTCAATTCCGGTAAACTGCACGAGATATTACTTACTCATGGCATCTGTATCATCTTGTAAATTTTAATCTGCATACACACTATTTCTTTTGTGAACCGTCCCTGGTTGTCAACTGTAGCCAACCAAAGAAAGAGCACGCAAGCCGCAGAAGAGGACTGTCAGTGATGCTCCAACAAACCCAGCCAATAATCCCACATCCTCTTTGGATGTATCTCAAGTCTCAAATGAGGTGTCAGTGACTGCAGTTCCCTCAGTTGCCCCAACCAGGAGGGAATCAATCATACCTCAGTCACGAGAAACACAGCCTTTGAAAGTCATAGAACATGGAAATCAGCCGTCAAAGATGCACACAGATGAACTTCGACAAAATTTGTCAGATTTGTTGAACTCGAAATCAGTCAACACAAGCAAACCAGGTATCAAGCCAATGACATATCTAGGTGATGCCCCCAGGTTAGTTCGACACGCATTGCCCGGATTGTCTGTGCCGCAAGCTGAAGGGAAAAAATCTTCATCAAAAACGATTCTTTCGCATGCTCAAACTCCTGTCCATGGCTTACCCCGGCAGGCTCTACCAGAATTGACGCACTCCAATGACAAGATTAACAAGGTTTTGGCAGCAGATCAACGTCTCCCTCAAAATCCGGTTCTTGGAAACAAAGAGGAGACTCTCTCCGCGAAACCTGGTAATGGTAATAAACCGACAGTCATGGATGTAACTCAAAGTTTAAACGAGTTTGACGATGCGAAGCATGCCGGACAGTTGATGGAAACACCAGAGCCTGGAACAACTCAATTGCGTCCTCTTGCCCTTTCATCAAAACATATGGAGAGGTACTCGTCCATCATTCTCCCACCCCTCAAAGAAGAGATGACGCCAACCCCGACATCCAATGTGACAATCTCTCATAAGAACGCAGATCTCGGGCCACATGATCCCAGTTTGGGACAGGAGAAAGCAAAACCCATTTCAGAGACATCTGGTATCTTATCTCTGGCTATTTCGCAAGTATCTGTCAATAACCCGCCCTTCAACTCCAACCGTGAGTGATCAGAGTTTGAGCGATTCGTCTCGTATTAATTGTATCTTAGAGGTACCATTTTCACCTCATGTCAATTTTGATTCTATTCTAAAGTATAATTCACGACACCATCATGATCCGGGGACAACAACGATATCTGTTGAAGTCATGTCTATTACTGGCACCACTGCATCATCGCTCACTAGGGACCAAACGATATTTTATGAAAATGAACTTTTAGCGATTGTGCACCGATCAAAGTCGCAGTCAAGCGGACTAGTGTCTACTTCAGTTTGGGGTTGGGAAGGAAGGCGTGCTGTTCTCGGCCCGCGAGAGCAACGTAAGCTCCAGGAGATTGCTCAAAGATATGACACTTCTGTTGTCAGTTTCCGTCTCGTCCTAATGTTCGAACACTCTGATCACAAAATCTTCTAGGGTTTTGTGCAGCAGGACTCTGAACCGTCTCAATTGGTACATATTCTTGGAGGCGTGCTTGCAGTTCGAAAAGTAAGTATTAATCCGTTCAGCGTCAGCTGTGCTGAATGCCGTCAAATCTCTACAGGGCTCACGGGCTCACTGGACCCCGGAAATTACTACGATGCATCTCATCAGATCATCTGGCGGAGTTGTCTATGTCGACGAGAAAGATCTGGTACGTTGATTGGTAATTCGTCACTCAGTCAAACCATTCATGAATACAGAGTATCAAAAACCTTTGCTCTGGATATAGCTATTGTATATCTATCTTGGATTCTGTCTACGTCTGGTACGGACGTGGTACCACACCTATAGAAAAAACGGTGGCGCTCGAATACGGATGTAGTTTAGCTACTGCCACCCCACCTATCGAATTAAACGAGGACAGCAGCAAAGACGATGAAATGTTCTGGATGATATTAGGAGAGGGTGAATACGCCGATGCTGATTTCTGGAAGTGGAGAAGAAACGCTTCTCACATCGATCCTCGTATCTGGCGGGTCAGAGCTGATCTTGACAAGGACTGCGTGCGTGGAGTATATCTATGTTTTAGAACTTAATCATTGATCCATCATCTCTGAAAGGTGGCAGCTGTGGATTACATATCAGGCGAGACCTCCTTCCATGAATCTGTCTATATTATAGATTGCATATGGGAGTTTTACGTCGTCATTGGATCTGACGCTAGAGCCCGTAAGCAGGATATCGATTTCGCTATCAATGTAACAATCGTGAGTCATACCTCTCTATCAAACTGTTAAACGATGATCGCCTTCTCAGCGTGCTTACTAGGAACTCTCCATTCGCGTGTCTCCGACTCTGCCATATGCTCCTACTGTGCACGTCTTGGTCCTTCCCTCGCAGCTTCCCAGGGACTTAAGGCTGGTGTTTCGCGACCTTGATGAATTTTCAATGGTGTGTATCGCTCTTGGTACTTGCGATATGCGTAGTTGACTAGGTATAGAATAAGGGCGAAATTCCAGACCACATGAATGTGCTGTCGTCCACTGAGGCTCATAAACATGTTCGTATGGTTTACCTCCTATTTAGTACCTCTGACGCTTTTGTGAACGCAGCTAGTGACTGCAGTTTGGGACGAGTACGCCCTGCGGGATCCAACTCTGCTACCTCTGGGTATCGACGTCTCATATTAATTGTCCGTGAAGCTATCGATATCTACAGAATTCCCATTATGACTCGAGATTTTTGTTGCAAGTTTGATTTTCACTTTTTTTTGTTACAAATATTGCTACACGAGCCACAGCTCAGTTCTGACTAAGTTAGTAAGATGTCGAGTATTGAATATTGAAGGACTGAAGGATAAACTTGATGGGACGCAACTTCTATGTATGTAGTAAAGAATATGATTCTTCGACGCGTTGTCTCTTGTTTGGTTGACGCGTTTGAGACGCGTGGATTAGGTTCCGAAATATGACTTGGTTTTCTAGTACTTACTAGGTCAATTAGTGCTTTAACCGCAAATTTCTCCGACACACCCGACATGGCTCCCAGACATGCCTTTGGAGTAAGACTCAACCTTGTTCTGCACGGAACAATCCACAAATGCCTTGATTCCAGTATAGCAAGAGCGCAAGAGCAAAGTGCCACGGCCCCGCTCCGTGCAAGGTATATTTAACCCTTACACAAACGTTCTACCTCATGTTACACCATTTTTAAGGGGACGCAAATGGAAATAAACTCTCTTCGTTACGGCCTGGAAAAAACAGGCGACTTCGGAGACACAATCGAATGGAGACATTGGTCAGCTCGAGTCATCGAGTCGAGACTCTCTGAGACAATAACTAATAGCATGATTTAGGGGATGCGTGACTACAGCTATTTTAAATGAATTGGCCGCCCTTTCCGTCGAGAGCTTGACCGGTTTCAATAGTCTTTCGTGAGTTCCCATTGCGTTCTAACTTTGACAGCAATTTCAATAGATTGACAGGCCCCAAGACCAACAAAAAATACAATTAGCTATCTCACTGCGTAGGATTGATCCTGAAGACATACCAGATTCGGCGAACACCAAGACAATGATCCCTCCTTCAGCGACTACCAGCGAACCGCCGAATCAGAAAAAGAGAAAAGCCGAACAAGAGAGGGTCGCAGCTGTAAACCTGTCGTCTCATGTTCTGACGCTCACAAGTGCAACACAATTAGCAGCAGATGAAATAGTTGAAGAAACGCCTGACGAAGAGATTGCTGATGAGCTATACTGTCGTATGAATACCAATGTTGTCGGAATACAATACTATAAAGGTAATTTGACTGTCTGCACCTTTGCCCTCCCGCTGATAGTCGCGTAGGTCTGGTGGGACCTGGTGAACAAGTGATGCTCATTCGAGAGCCGCGTAACCCCTATGACAGGTATGTAATATCCTAAATTCCTTACTTCCTACACCTCACAGTCGCCAAGTAATGCTATACAGGTAAAAAACATAAGTCAGGTTCAGGTCGGCCATCTACCCCGCAACGTTGTAACTAAGTTAGCTCCGCTCCTTGACAATCGTCTTGTTACTGTTGAAGGTGTCATGAACGATGGCAATCGTATGTATCTTTACCACACCCTTTTCACTTTGCTCTTGCCTTTGCTGAACTGTCTGTCCTTCAGTGACTGGTCGCGCTGGTTACACCCTTTCGATGTACGTCAGTTAAAATTTGCTTTTCTCTAATTCACCATATACAGAACTCTTCTTATTTACGGTGCCTCGACGGCAAGAGAAAGCCTAGAGCCTCGTTTAATCTGGGCAACGCCTAAGCAACGAGGTTTTCGACAGTCTACCTCAACATCTTCCCGTTCAACAACATCATACTCCCAAGCATCTCGAACAACATCGTCCGTGGGAACACGACCTGGTGCGGGCGGATCAAAACAATCTGCTGCCCAACGGGAAGCCATACAGAAGCAAGAAGATGCTCTGCGCAAGGCGACTGAGCTCAAACAGATGCTGAACAGTTTAGAAAAGGTAGACAATGAAGGTCGGCGAAGTTCTCTGCTCGATTCCTTATGTTCAAAAGAAGATATACTCAACCTTCCTTTACACCCGAATCCGCCTGGGCTCAAGAATGGAGATTTACAGGTTGATCTCTTGAAACATCAGGTTCATTTTAACTTCCGACCATGGTGTCAGTCAATAACTCTATTTCTATCACTTCAGAAACAAGCTCTACAATGGTGCATAGAACGAGAATATCCTGTTCTTCCCGTGACGGACGCCGACAAGCCGGTTCAATTCTGGCAAGTCCGAAAAAACGGAAACAAAGTAAGGCTGCTACATATTCCTGTTATTATATCTAATATTATTACATAGACTTTCTACTATAATAGTAAGTTTCGTCAATTGTAGTCTGAGAACTGATGTAGAAATTTTCAAGTCGTCACCAAGACTCCTCAGGAGACTGCACCCTTGCTTGGACGAGGTGCTCTGTGTGCTGATGCAATGGTAAAGAATTTATACACTTGCCCACTCAGCGGCTAATGTGACATTCAAACATGCTAGGGACTGGTGAGTTTTTATCTGGCATGAAAAACGAAGTTGAAAAGGCTGATGAGATGAATATACGTCAAGGGCAAAACACTGACTATGCTGGCACTGATTTTAGCTACAAAGAATGACGTTCCACGCGATTTTTCAAATGCTACTTTGATAGGTATCCTTCAATTCCATGTGAGCCAAACTAAACGTTATCCTGATCTTCTTAAAAAAGTCGCTCCGCTTTCGGTTCTATCCAACTGGGAGAAGCAAGTTTATGATCACTGTACCGAAGGATCACTTTCGGTCTGTGTCTATTACAATACCACACGCTCCCTGAGTGCCGAGGAGCTCGCTAAATACGATGTTGTTATCACAACGTATCATACTGTTGTGAGCGAATTTTCTGAAACAGCGAAGGAACAAGGCCGGAAGAAGAGGAAAGTTGAGCGGTCTCTCTTTGATTTATTATGGAAGGTAATCCTTCTCGTGTAACATTGTAGTCTTGATGTACTAACTGTTAGTATGCAGAGAATTATTTTAGATGAAGGACATACCATACGCAATCCTAAGACAAAAATGGCGAAGGCCGTGTACGCTTTGAATGCTCAAAGACGATGGGTACTGACGGGAACACCGATTGTAAGAGATGCAAGCTACATTTCCCCCTCCTTGCATTGACATGGTTTTAGATCAATTCGCCCAGGGTACCCTTGATCCCAATCACACAATATTTCTCTCTCTAACAATCAACGAATTTATTAGGATCTTGGTTCAATATTGACTTTCCTTCAAATCTGTCGTCCCATGGACAACGAAGAATTCTTTAAGAGGCTACTTTTACGTCCGTTGAAAGACGGGGATCCCATGGGCGCGGAGCTACTTCGAGTATGTTTTCATTGTCATACATATAACACAGACTTTGGTGTTGCTCACTGATTGACGAGGCACTCATGAGCCATATCTGTATCCGTAGGACGAAAGAAGTGAGTTACCATGGTCTCATACTTCTCTTGACCCCAACCTCTATGTTCCAGATGCAAGATAGTTCAGGAAATCCTCTTATCCCTCTACCTTCCGTGGGTTCCATTGAAATTATCTCAAGCTGGTTTCTTTACCGTTCATATCAGGTGGAAATGATCATTGTCCCCGTAACGTTGACCGATGAAGCAAGAGTAGTCAATGTATCGTCGTTTCATGGTTGATTGACTGACTTTATCGTTGTTTCGTCTTCAGACTCTATATGAACAAGTCGAGCAAGCATCAAAGCGATGTTTTGAGCAATATATGAGAAGTGGGACGAATCCCGGGGTGAGTGTACCATATGTTGCAAACATTGTCTAATGTTTCAAAGGCCCAAGCAAATGTGTTGAGCATGTTGACGCGCATGCGACAATTGGCATTGCACCCAGGGCTTATTCCACCTCGATACTTGGAGGATCTTAGAACTCGAGAAGCAGTAGAAGAAACAGCTGATCGTCAAGGAACAAAACTGACTCCTGAGGAGATATCGCGTCTGCGAGGCCTCCTCGCTAGAGCCTTGGAAGAATTCGAAGAATGTCCTATTTGCTTCGGTGTTCTCAACGAGGCTAGGATCACAAGTTGTGGTCATATGTTTTGCCTTCCTTGGTACGGTGAATTTCATTTTTGTATCTGTGGTTATGAACTCTTCGGAAGCATCACAGAAGTTATCTCCCGAGATCCAAAGTGTCCAATGGTTTGTTACCGATGTTGAAGCACTGGTATCATTGCCGGCTCATGTTATTCTCAGGATCGCCGCCCACTTGGCATGGGCGACTTGTATGAGCCTCCTCCTCCCACCGACCTCACACAGCCTGTGATTCGAAGGGAAGAGGAACTTGACACAAGCGGTATTCGTGGCGGCTCGTCAGCAAAGATAGATCAGCTCGTGCACCTTTTGCGACTGACACCCTCCACCGAAAAATCTCTTGTCTTTTCGCAATTCACATCGTTCCTGGATAAAGTACGTGATTATTAATTAAGACTTCGGTTTCTAGCACCAATATCAAATAACAGATCGCTGAAACTCTAGATGCTGAAGGGTAGGTCCCTCCCCTCCTTGTGTCTCGTGTCTATATCAAGTTCCTGACGACTGAATAACATGTACAGCATTCCTTATGTACTGTTCAATGGTCAAATGTCCGCTAAAAGACGACAGGAGACTATTGCAAAATTCTCTATCCCTCTCACAGATGATGACGCACAAGTGGTGAATGTCAATGATAGCATCGGAAACAATGAGGATCACTTGAACAATGATGATGATTTTGTCGATGCTGACGCCGATGATCGCGCGTTCTCTAGAAAGAAAAACGAAGGAAAGCAATTCAACCCCAAGGGCAAAGGGAGGACTGTTGCAGGCTCACCCGAAGACTCGAACCCGAAAGTGATGTTACTTTCTCTGAAATCAGTCAGGATCATCGACTTATCTACCGATGTGAATTCTCTAATATTGTTTCACAGGGGGCAGTCGGTCTAAATCTAACAGGTATGTGTTGCTGGTCAATCATGCGAAAGCTCATGAACTTGCTCGTGCCAGTGGCAAATAACGTATACCTGTATGTGTTTGCTCAAGCCTCATTTTGATTTATCTGATGGAAGAAACAACCTACCATAGCATGGATCCGTAAGTTATAGCACAAAATTGTCGTTTAATACTCTCAACTGACGAGGCTATGTCATTTTGCAGATGGTGGCAGGTCTGTCTCGGGATGCCATTCTTTGCTCTAAAGCACATTGATCGAGCTCCTTTGATTTGTTTGCAGGAAGGAATCGAAAGTCAAGCCATCGATCGGGTGAACAGAATCGGACAGAAGAAACCTGTCCACGTTTATCAACTCATCGCGGAAAACACGGTTGAATCCAAAGTACTGGAAATACAAGACAAAAAGAAAAAATTGATCCATCAGGTTGGCATATTGTCTCAACAACTTCCATCATATCTGACAATTTGTCCATGGTCAGGCATTTTCTGGTATTAAGCGCACTGAGACCCAACGCCAACAGAGAGAAGCGAGACTTCAAGGTAACTGTATCTACCCTTAACAACTACAACGCGGCTAACGAAGATATCTGTCTGTAATAGATCTTGTACAAATTTTTGGTCTCAGGCAACAGCAAGACGACTTATCTACTCCAGCCCATTAGTATACGACAGATGGACCGAGACCGAGGTGGTGGTGGTTGTGATTACCGGCGCGGTCCACGTGCTAACAGCTGGGGTCTGTACTATGTAATTCGTATCACACATTTATTCAATATTCAAGTAGTAGGCAGGTAGGTAGCTAGGCAGGCAGGTATGTAGGCATAATTTCCGGTGAGGTCCACGTATGAACAACTGGGGTTCTTACTACATACATATGTCATGTACCAAGTATGCTATGGACATCTCCCTCCCTCGTGCTGTGCCCCATATGCAGACTCATCCCTTGACCTTGGAGACTTTTAAATTCTCAGCATGCATGCCATGAATGATATGGTTATCACCACCACCACCACCACAAACATAGTTATCTGTCAGGCATACAAACTTTTTAGAATCTTTCGAGCAGAGTTTGCAAAGAATGTAATGCTGTGTCAGTTAGACCATGAATGTCTAGGCATCTCACCGGTCACACAGATTGGACTTGGCATGGGAAGTTATTGATGCATGATGGCAGCAACAAAAAAAAAGAAAAGAGAACATACTATGCCTTACCATGCAGTTGACAGGCCCCCCTAGTCAGCAGTCACAGATCATCACTGGTCAAATGAACTCCAAATTTGAGGCTCCGCTCAGCCACTTGGAAGTTGACCCCCATCTTTCCATCAGATTAATGTGATTGCCTGCTCTGGCACCTTTGGCAGAGGTGACAAGAGAGTGACAAACCTCCAAGTCGGCATCAAGGAAGGGACTCAATGAATAATCCATATTTCTGCCCAATTTAAGTTCTATGTTCTTTGTATATACAATACATATGATCATGTATGAAAAAAAAACAGAAAAGACATGGGAGGTTACAAAGACATCAGAGGGTGCCAACTAAGGGGGCCTGCTGACTGCATGGTAGGGCATAGTATATGAAAACAACTATGTATTTGGGTTTTTGCAATCTTACTTGTCATCATGAAGGCACAGGGCCGATAAAGCTATGTCAGTTTTGTAATCCATGGTGCCATCCATGCTGATACCATTCAATAGACTCCATGCCAACAAATTGGGATCATGTCCAAAAACATATTCTGCCAGTCAATAAAGGATTCTGGGGTGACAAGATATTGAAGAGAAACTGATATCAATCACTTCATATATATGCAAGTCATAAGTGCACTGTTAGGATCCACATCTTCAAATATACAAAGGTATTCTTCACAGAACTTCTGAAGAACCTGAAGCAAATCTTCCTGTATCTCTTCTACATCCTGATGCCCCATGGTCTGAAAGATAATCACTGTCCTCTTGCAGACACCTCTCTTTATCCTCACTGCTGAAGGCCTTATTCTGAACAGAAAAGGCACACATCAAAGGATCCCAATCTTGAGTGATCCATGAAGAATATCTAGCATATTCACCCTGTCATGGGCAAGTACATGTATCATTCCAGTCAATCAGACCTGTGACATGGCCCTCATTATTGATGAATGTATTTTGGTATTTGAAGTCAGGCATAGATAACACAAATGGAGAAC
>JABAJZ010007073.1:0-13254 GCA_018857265.1 Termitomyces sp. T32_za158 | reverse complement strand
GGGATGAACTAGGTGAGTTCCGGGGCATGAGAGGCGTTATCAGAGAGAGTGACGATAGAATGAAGGGTGGATTTATGGGACGAGTTGCTAGAATGGGAAGGATGCGAGATTAACTGGGGCCAGAGTGGTCCGGGATGCGAACAGGGAGAGTGAGACAAAAGGTCGAGACAAATCTGTGGAGACGGAGTGAAACCGGGAGATGAGACGAGACTATTGAGTCGAAGTGAAACCGGGAAACGAGGCAAAACTATTGAGTCGAGGGGGAAACCGGAGAAACAAGACGATATTGTTGAGTTGAAGTGAAACCGGGAAACGAGGCGAAACTATTGAGTTGAGGGGGAAACCGGAGAAATGAGACGATACTGTTGAGTTGAAGTGGAACCGGGAAACAAGGTGAAACTATTGAGTCGAGGGGAAAACCAGAGAAACGAGACAATACTGTTGAGTTGAAGTGGAACCGGGAAACGAGGCGAAACTATTGAGTCGAGGGGAAACCGGGAATAAGAGAGATTGAATGAGTCGAGATCGGAACGGAAGGTGTAGATGAGACAAGATTCAGGAGATTCAGATAACCGGGAGTCGATGAGACAGATTTGAGAATAGACAAGATGATTCGGAAGACAAGAATGAGTCGAGGAGACAGTCGTGAAAAAACGAGGGAACGAGTCAGGAAATCAAGCAGTCATTCAGGCCATTCAGTCAAAGGTTGTCAATATCAATACTACCGTACATGCTGGCTAGTTACGCTTTATATACTCGATGAGGCGGAGTTTGTCCCGGGCTGAGTCTGATCAGTCCCAGGGTACTGTATGTACATACTGAACAGAGTCCCGGGACTGTATGGGGGTCCTGACTCGTGGGGCTTCTACTGAAGTGGGCGGCGCGTTGGGTTCCTCATATCAATTGTGTCTGATAGCAGCTGGTGGGTCGTGGTGCCGGATGTGATCGCCAGAGTGATCGCCTGGTGATGCGGGTGATGCGGGTGATTGCGGCATGATTGCGGCACCGCAGGATCAGATAGGGTTGATGTGGGTGATCGCGGCACCGTAGGATCAGACAGGGTTGATGCGGTGATCCCTGGGGTCAGGGTCGTTAGGGCGGGGGAAGTGTGCGCTCAAGAAGGCAGGGCAGCTGGCGGGGAAACCGGGGAAGAGTGTAGGGGTTGGACTAGATGTCCCGGGGATGTGTGGTGTGCTCCAGAGATGGGTCGTGACATAGGTCAGGACAACTGACAAGGTGAAAGAAGTGGTCGCGTTAGAAGAAACGAGGCTCAAGAAGCAAAAAATGTCCGTTCAAGTACGTAACCAAAAAGAACAAAGTACGAGTCCGCGTCAAAGGATGAGGGAGAAACAGTATGTGAAATGAGAGAAGGAAAAGGGACGAGTCCATGTGGCTCTGGGAAGGCATAAGGAAGAAACAGAATATGAGAGGAATGAGAGGAGGAAAAGAATGGATCCGTGTGGCCCTGGGAAAGGATGAGGGAGAGATAGAATGCAAAGAAGGAGTCCATGTCGAGACAGGTAAAGAAAGAGTCTACATGGAGGTGTACCGTACGAGTAAGTTGGAATGGGAAGGAAAGGAGTCCATGTGGCTCGAAGAAAGGAGAGCAGGCTGGGAAAGGAATAAAGGGAGTCCGTCTGGCTCGAAGAAACAATGGCATAGAGTAGGGAGTCCGTCTGGCTCAAAGAAACAATAGCGTAGAAGGGGTCGATGAGGCTTGAAGGGAGAATAGCTGGTAGGCAATACTATCGGTGGAGCGCCGCAGCGTGAGAGCGTGAATGAGGATGGGGTTCTTGCGGATGTATCTTTGAAAGGCTTTCGAGGACCAGTGGCCTGCAGCCTGTATCAGGTGCGGGGCCAGTCCTGCTTCAGCAAGGAAGGTTGCTCCTCCCGCACGCATAGATTGGCCTGCCATGGATGTGGGGAAAAAGGATCGCAAGTGATTCATGAAGAAAGAACGTGTAGGTTGGGATCCATCTGCTCTCAGCCAAAGTTCCCGTCGTAGTGGAAAACTCTTCTGTTGGCTTGTGAGGTAGTTGCTGAACAGGGTGTGGGGGTCGCTGGGATGGGAAGACTTCCTGATTACAATTCGATTTCCTTCGAAGAATGTGTCAGCTTTGTGGGCGGGAAGTTTGAATTCATAGAAATCATTGTGAACTCGAGTGGTGAGGATCATTGGAGCTTTCTTGCTGTCACGCAGCCTGCTGTCATCTGGCACTGTAAGTTTGCCAAGGCGGAATAGCCCATAGAATCCTGTTGTCAGCAGGGCCATGAACAAGAGATCGTCATGGCTGGTGGAGTTGTCATAGTGTCGAACTACTTTCACCAAGTCCTCTCTTGTGAGGGGTAGTTTTCTCACCATGTTCTTGGATTTCAGTCACATGCAGCCGGCTAAAGTACTCTTCACGAGAGGAGAGTTTCTGATAGATCGGACATCGGGGAAGTAAGGTTCGAGCTGGTTGCATATGCCGGACAAATATGTCCGTACAGAGCGTGGTTCGATATGAAATGACATGTAAACTATGTAGAAAGAGAGTGTGTCTTGTGTTGGTTGTGCTTCCATGTTGTGATGGTGCACGAAATCTAAGTAAGAATTTAGTGCAGAACCATAGGACATGTAAGTGCTGGTGTCCAATGAGGCTCCAAGGGCAAGAAATCATTCTCTAACGAGTCTCTCAAACGACCAGGCTTCTCGTCTCGGCTGCCTGGCCGTCACTGGTGAAGGAATCATTTTTTATGCGCCCCCAGCACTAATTGAGGGGTTGAAAGTGTTCTATAGTGAGTGAGGGGTACAGTCGCTTTGTGTCGTCGAACCTTTGTCTTGAGATGAGGTCCGTGACTTCATTGGTTTCTCCTGGTATGTAGCGAACTTTGAGTTGGTGTTGACCGGACATGAGGATGTTGACGACGTGTTTCAGGAGGGGGTTGTAGGCAGGTAATGCATGCAATGAATTGAATATGTTAACCGTGTTCGTGTTGTCGGTGTAGATGATGACTTTCAGAGGGTATCCGGCTTCTGTGGTCGCACAGGTGAAAGCTGACGTCATGGCTAAGGCCTCAAGGAAAAAGATCAGGTCCTTCGGTGCATCTGCAGGTGTGGCACAGAAAAAGGCTCTGCACAAGTGGGGGTACCAGAATCCCATGCCTGATAGACATGCATCTGATTCAATGATCACGTCCACATCAACCTCATCCCAAGTCTTTGAGTCAAGGATGCGAGTGCCAGGCATACGCTCAATAAGATCTGCACCCCAGAGGAGATCGGCTCTAATCGCAGCGTTGCACCAGATCCTAGCATTAGGGAAATCACCCACTGCATTTATTTTTGCGTAGACGTTGGCCAGGCATGGTGCAGCGAGGGGAAAAACATTGAGGCCCCAATTAACCCAGCCTGCCAGCCTCTGCCAGCCTTGTTTGGTGAAGTATTTGGATTTTCCGTGTGGAGACTCAGCGAAGCACTTCATTTTGCTTATAAGATCCTCTTTTGCTTCGGCAGGCAGAGTCATGGACATGTTGTTTGGGTCCACCTCTATTCCAATACTTCTCCCGTTTGTGGGGAATGCCCAAGTCGTCCCACAAGTTCAGTAGCTTGACTTGGTTTGCAGGTAGGTAGGTGTTATAAGGTTCATATTTCAGCAGGTCACCATCGTCGTTTACCCTGAATGAATCATCATTAAAGACAAAGGGTGAGTGGACTTTGCAGACTTCCTTGGCAATCCACATCACCAGGGAATTGACCGAACCCCAGCAGTTTAGTGAGGCCCTGCCACCGAAGCAGTTACACCTGTCGACGTGTCTCTCCCCATCTATCGTGACAATTTGCTTAAGCTGCCAGAGTTTATGCATGGGAATCAATCGGTACGCCTCAGCTATGTCTGATTTCCATAGGACAAGTTTTCTGTCAGATCCTGATTGAATGCAAATAAGGAGGTCTCCCAGATGCCTCATGTTATCCAATGGGAACCCTGCAATGAGTTCATGAGGGACCATAGAGTTTAAGGAATATTGACCTGCAGACAAGTCTGTGACCAGTCTAAGTTTGTCAGAGCAAGGCTTGGGCATGGCGTAGATGGGTGAACTAGTCATGGAAGGAAACAAACTTGAGCCAAAGGAGTTGGAAAAACAACCCTTTTCAATTTCGATATCCCTCTGCTTCCGGAGGAAATCTGCCTCTGCAGGGTTTCCCGGAGTAGCCAAGGATATATCACAGATAGACGGGTATGAGTCAGGGTGCGTATCTGTGTAAGGCCAAAAGCCACAGCGCAGGCTGTGAATGACAGAGTCTACAAATGCGCGGTTTGGGTGGTCTCTTAATAGGTACTCAAAGCGCTCGACGTTGATGGGTGTCACGATCTTAAAGAGATTTGGCATCCTTTGGAGGGTGTCAAGTGATCGAGGGTTATTGGCTTCATCGGGGGGAGGCATAGGTAGGGGTGCAGCTGACAAAGACCAGTCCACTGTCAAAGGTGGTGGATCAGTATCATGTGTGCGGTAGTAAAAACGAAGATATTTTGGTTTATCATCTTTGATCGCTTCAATTCTTGACGTTTTCTGTGCACTCATGTTTTGGGTGTTGTCCGCCGCATGTCTTGCAGGCGTGCTTCCAATAGCATGTATTTGTGTCGAAGGGGCACCCTTTAGATGTGTTCCAGCGTTTACATATGGTTGATTTCCCTCTTGCGGAGTTGCCCGGCCGGGAAGTGCCGGACCCTGAAGCTTGCTTACTTCCATAGTTGATGCCATCAACATTGAGTGTGGAGTCTCTGAGGTCGGTAAACTAGTGGTGGTCGGTGAGTAACATCCTCATCCCTCCTCCCACTCTGGTTCTAACTGCCTTGTCAAAGGCGATGACCTTTCTGTGAGCACTTTCGTGCTTGGCGGCGAACAAGTTGAGTATGTTCCCGATGTGAGTTTGGAACTCCGCATCCCTGTCGGGGAACACAAAACAGAGGGCTTTGGCATAAATATTGGCTGCAACAAGCCACTGGCCACTGTTTTTGACCTTTCGTAACGGAGCGCTGTAGCCAAGGATGAGTTCACGGCATCCGATACGCCCTCGATTCTCCCTAGGAGCCCCCAAATTTCTGACTGAACTGTAGATCGCGTCGAAGCATGCTTCTTCTCCCCAGAGGAGCTTGTCCCACTCGGAGGGAGGGAAGTCTGACAGAGCTGTTTGGGAGGTAAGTATGCGTCTTTTGATGTCACTAATGTTTTGCAGGTAGGTTTCAAGGAGTCTGCAATTTCTGGAACATCTGGGGTCTCCAACCTCTCTAGCAAGCTTTTCTTGTGAGTACCAAGGTAATTTTCTTTCGTCCAGTCTGCTAAGTTTTGCTGTGGGTTCGTCATCCTCATTAACAGAGCTGGAATCTGATTCCCCGCTGTCATCAGCTTTGAGTTTCGCCTGAGTCCTCTTTTGCTTAAGTTCACCCTCGACGGATTTGACGTATCGGTCTGTAATTCTGTCGATGGAGCGAGGGGACAAAGATCTACGATTACTGCTGTCTCCCGGTCTCCCTCTTCCGTCTCCGGTACTATCTTCTCGGATGGCCTCACGCTGTCGCCCAGGACCAGATCCGGAGTCGGCACACTCTCTGTTAGCATCAATTCCATCACCCGTGTGAGAGTGGTCAGATTGTCCTTCGACAGTCTGGGCAGCTTCGCGGCGAAGTCCTCGACGGCGTTGGGCTCGCACTTTCTTTTTGATGTCGTCGAGGAGGGAAATGTAATTGTTGATGGTATCTTGCAGTGCATCAGGTGGGACTTTGGATTGGTTGGCGGTATTGACGATGGCGGTAATGGTGACGGGTCTAGACTTTCTGCCTTGTCTGAAGGCGTCAAGATGGTTTTCAAGCTGCTGGATGATGAGTCTCTCGGACTCAGGCGGTGTAATAGGGGTTGAGTCTGGTGAACTGTTCGTTGAAGGGTCAGAGCCACGAGTTCCAGACGATTCTGATTGCAGTTCAGTGGTCCATCCGCTGGGTCAAGCAGGTCTTTCATTGTCGGGCTCGACATGGGTGCTCATATAAAGTGGATTTGATGAAAGGAGATGAGGACGAAGTCCGATGAACGAAGTTCAAGTGGTAGACAAAAGATAACAACCGTTTGTAGTTACTCACGCCAATCTAGTACCATCTCCGTCAGAAAGTTCCTTCCTTTTGATGGGCCTGCTTACCTAGAGAGTGGTCGACAAGTGAAAGTTCCTTACGGGTTACAGTTTCACTTGCGCCTCCTCTCTAGGTAACCCACGTGATTGCCGCGAGTTCAGGTCTTTGCATTGGTAGTGTAAAAACTATAGTTTTGACTTAATTTAACTTAATTCAACGGATTTCCTCTCAAAGTAAGTACGTTGCAGTTTCGGATCTCTTGAGACACGAGAGTGATCCGAAACGAGGGTCTACGTGATGAGATAAGCGGCGGGGGTGGGATACCGCTCATCGTCCCCCCCAGCCGCCGAGTTATCTCAACACGAAAGATCGACTCATAATTGAGAATTTTCAAAATAAAAACTACCGAAATAGCTAAGACATGCCCCAATTAACGGTCGATCCAAACGAAGCAATTTGCCCAAACTTCGCGGCGGAAAATTTCGCGCCCGCACGAAACGCGCTCATCAACGAGAATGTAGACGAGGAAGCGGCCATAGCGATACTGATAGCAGCGTGGAACGCAAACAACGCAATGGACAAGGAAATATGGGAGAGGCAGAGGCAGGAGCGAGCAGAGGAGGATAGAGCAAGAGAAAGGCAAGATAGGGAGGAACTCGAACAGAGGGCAGCAGCGAAGGAATTGGAGGAAGAAGCAGCAAGGAAGGAAGAGAGGAAGAAACACAAGTCGAAGTACACGACGCTGGCACAAGCACCGACGCCAAACATCGCGCCCGAGATTTTCCCGATCTACGCGACGTCGAGACTGCAGAGAGGCGCGTATGTAGAGCTGTGGTACTTCACTAATGAAGGGATAGATTTCGCGCTGAAGACATCATCGACGTTGGACGAGAACGCGGTCGTGCAAACAGTTGACAAGGACGGAAACTCAGTGTGGGTCCCAGCAGTCGCGTCCAAGGGAGCCAAGGCGGCGCTGGACGACAGGGACTTAGCATGGGAACAGTTACTCATAGCAATGCCAAGGTTTCTGGATGCAATACAGGCGGCGCAATGGACAGTTCAACGCCAAAGCATGATGACCGATCTGTTCGCGAGATTGCAGGCACACCCCTTCAGGGCCAGCAGGGACCCGCTGGACAGGGCGGCCCTACTTCGGTACCTATCCGAGCAAAGACGATTGTGGCACCAGGCCATAGAGGCGGGGTCCGCAGCTTGGGACATAGGAATACTCAACGAGTATCTGCTACGCAACGCCTCAGATGCTGTCCACAGAGAGCAGAGGGACAGAGAGGAAGCCGAAAGAGCATGCAGGGAGGCTGAGAGGACTAGGATCATGAGTGGCGCAACAACCGTATGGTGTAACACCTACTGACGAAATAACCTTTCATTCAATCACTTCCAATCACCCGCATCGAACAACGGAAACACCGACACATGAAACGCCATTGATGCAACGCAACGCGCCAACGACAATGCCAATGACAATGCAATGAAAAATGCCAACGACGATGCAAACGAAATGCCAATGACACTGCCAATGATATCGTTAACTCAAATGACAATCAACAATGCCAATGACGACGCCAATGCCAATGCCAATACCGACAATGACAATGCGGCAATGCACGGATGCAATGATGATATGTATTGATCACATACAATAGTTCGAGAAACAGATGTCAGATCTGGCGAATTCGCGTGCAGCACGAGAGGGAAACAGGTCGAGACGCTCGCGATCGAGGCAGAGGAGGTCCCGCAGCCGCCAGAGGTCGAGATCCCCGTTCCGCAGAAGTGGCGGAGACGCAAGCAGAGATCGTTTTCCAAGACAGCGGAGCCGCGTCGAGAGAGACAGCAGACAAATGTCACGCGAAAGGGGTTTTCGCAGCGGCGCAGGCAAAAAGCTCGCAGCCTGCGCCGTATGTCTCGGCCGTCACCCTCACAACATCTCCAACTGCGAGGAGGGACGTACCTGGAACAACCAGTTCGATACACTCACGCGACGATCTGGAAGGAACCTCACCATGCGCGACGGACGTCCAGTCTGCATGGATTGGCAGCGAGAGCTGGGCTGCACCGCAAAGAACCACGATGCGAGGCACATTTGCACGGGATGTGGTGCATCGTCTCACGGAGCTCAGGACTGCCCTCGCGCAGAGAAGGCATAGAGCGAGCACACCTTACAACGCGGAGGCGTGGGGCAGGCTGTTACAAAACGCCGGGCTCTCTGACAAATACGCAGAGATCCCGCGAGGCCTGCAGCGAGGATTCGAGTTCAAGTTCCCCGAAATATCCACGACCCACACCCCAAACAACGCGCGAAGCGTGGAAGAGTTCCCAGAAGAGTTCCGAGGCATCGTTGCGTCAGAAATACAAAAGGGCCGTTACATCGGCCCACTCAAAAAAGAAGACTTGGAACGCCTCATCGGTCCGTTTCAGACTTCCCCCTTCTCAATCATACCCAAGGCGGGTAAGCCAGGGAAGTACCGTATCGTTCAGAACTTGTCCTTCCCATCCAAACCGACGAAAGACCACCCCTACCAGTCGGTCAACTCGCAGGTCGACGCGGGTGACTACCCTTGTACCTGGGGTACTTTTAACGCGGTCAGTCTACTCATTTCCAGACTTCCGCCAGGGTCGCAGGCAGCAGTGCGAGACGTGGCGGAGGCGTACAGGACGGTACCGCTGCATCCCTCTCAGTGGCCGGCAGTTGCGGCGAGGACAGGCGAGAACGAATACTGCCTCGATACCTCACTGTGCTTCGGAGCGACGCCATCATCAGGAGGATACGGCAGAATCGCCGACGCAGGGCTGGACATTATGCGACACGAGGGCATCGGACCAGCAGCCAAGTGGGTCGACGATCACATATTCATACGCATTCAGAAAAGATTCTTGGAGGAGTACAACGCCAGACGTGAGGAGTGGAGGAAGAGAATTGAAGAAGAAGGTGAGCACCAGTCAGGGGGCCGACGCTGGTACGGAAGGCGGGTCTTTGACGACGGAACAGTGGAAGAGTTTTGCGAGGATGGTAGGTTCCCACTACGTGATCTATCACCCACGACCCCTAGGGGACCCGAAGACGCCGAATTCACTTACAACCTCGGGGACGTGGACCGCGTGTCAGAGGTCCTCGGGATACCTTGGGAGCTGTCCAAAGACCGGCCCTTTGCGAGCACCAACACCTACATCGGACTGGTGTGGGACCTCGAGACCCTCATGGTGGAGCTTGCGGAGGCGAAAGTGGAGAAGTATATACGCGCGATCCGTGAATGGAAGGCGAAGACCACCCACAATCTGCGAGACATCCAGAAACTACACGGAAAACTTCTTCATGCAGCTGTGGTATTCCCAGAAGGACGAGCTTACCTTACAGGACTGGAAGCCATGTTGCCCCGAGCGAATAGTAGTCCGTTCGCAGACCGACATTCGCCGGGAGAACTTCTACAAGAACTTACTTGGTGGGAGGAGGCACTGCAGTCAAGGCAAAGACGATCCATACCAAGGCCCGTCAAACTCGCGGACGCAGGAGCATACTCAGACGCTAGCTCCGAAGTTGGCGTCGCGATTGTCATTGGAGGGTACTGGAGAGCATGGCGACTCCTTCCAGGATGGCAGACCAGAGACGGTGTCAGGGACATCCAGTGGGCAGAAGCCATGGGTTTCGAGCTCTTGGTCCGAGCGTTGGTTGCGGCCACAGAGCCAGGCATCCACCACCGAGTATATGGGGACAACCAGGGGGTCGTCGAAGGATGGTGGAATGGCCGCAGTCGCAGCACGGCCATCAACAGAGTGTTTCGCCGCATACATGCTCTCCTCACAGCGGAGGAACGGGCAGGGACCATACACACGGCCTACGTACCAAGCGCCGAGAATCCCGCTGATGGACCCTCTAGAGGCAGATACCCCCCCAGGTCAAGGCTCCTACCACCTGTCGAATTATGGGGAGACGCGAAAGAACTTATGGTTGATGCAACCGACGAGTTCACACCAGCAGAGGTACGGGCTTACAGAGAGGGGAGACAGCCGCGGGCCGCAGCTCGAACACGGAGAACGGCAGGGTACAACGCAGACGCGCGTCGAAAGTTCAACGACGAGAAGTTCCGTGAGGTCCGCGACAGCAGAGACGACGATTGGGACACTTAATGGAGTAAAGAGGTTTGGGGCCCCCTTACCGGCAGCAACAGCGCAAGGGAAACCGCGCCCATACAAACCAGGTCTGACTCCAGTGCCATCAGCAAGGAGGCCCCATTGCCTCGCACGGGATCGGCTGGTGAGGTGGCTACCAGTAAACGCTAGGGGAGTCAACGAGGATCGGGCGGTCACGCAGGAAGATCTGGATAGAATCCTGGTGGTTCTGTCGGCAGCCTGGGCAAGGGGGACAAAAGAAACATACGGTGCAGGTCTACTCGTCTACCACGTCTTCTGTGACTTGAGAGGCGTCCCAGAGATTGAACGCTGCCCGGCACATCCATCGCTGATCATGTCGTTCATAGCGGCATGCGCCGGAGCCTACTCCGGCACCGCCTTGGCTAACATTGTTTATGGCGTGCAGGCATGGCACTTGTTGCATGGTGCAGGGTGGGGCCTCGCAGATGCGGAAGTGCAGGCAGCATTAGAAGGAGCCTCGAGACTAGCCCCGCCGAGCTCCAAGAGACCGAGGCGCGAACCATTCACGGTCGACCTAATAACACAACTGTGCAGCAGACTCGACCTGAGGGACCCACTCGACGCAGCGGTCAATGCTTGCCTCAAAGTTGCATTCTTTGGCATGGCGAGGTTAGGCGAGCTCGTGCTTCCAAACTTGGGAGCGTTCGAGCCCCATCGCCATGCGAAGAGGAGCGACATCAGCGAGGGAGAGGACCGAACAGGCAACAAGGTGACGGTTGTGTTCCTGCCACAAACAAAAGCATCACCCGAAGGCGAAGACATATACTTCGCGAAACAAAATGGCCCGTGCGACCCCATAGACGCATTGGACAACCATCGTCGAGTCAACGACATGAGCGACGACAACCACCTCTTTGCCTACAAGACGAGCAAGGGACCAAAAGTCCTCACAAGGACAACATTCATGAAGCGGGTGAGGGAGGTGGCAGCAAACTGCGGTGTAGAGACCTTGAAGTTTCACGGCATACGAATCGGCTCGGTAATGGAGTACCTGCTACGAGGGGTTCCCCTCGAGGTCGTCAAGGTCATGGGTCGATGGAGTAGCGACGCATTCGCCTTGTATCTCAGGAAACACGCGGTAGTACTGGCGAGGTACCTCCAGGACAAACCGGTCCTAGAGGAGATCTCAAGGATAACAGTTGCCCTCCCGCCAGTGCGCTAAGATGTGTGAGTCCCGCTCCTAAAAAGGGGGGTGTCCGCGCTGCGCTCGACGCGTCGCGGAGCTCCTTGAGTGATTGGGTATCGAGGCTAACGCGGACACATTCGCAGATTCGAGACGGGTTCTTCGAGCCAAGGGTCCTTCGGCCCCTTTCCCCAACTCACAGCAAAAAATAAATGTTATATCCAGCAAGTGGAGTTAGACAAGCATACGTAGTAAATAAAATGGATGACTCGCAAACAAGCAATAAGCCTTCCACGCGATGGAATCACATAGAGTAATGGCCATGGCGACCTATTCATATCCCGTCGGCCGACTAGCTCAGTTGGTTAGAGCGTCGTGCTAATAACGCGAAGGTCTTGGGTTCGATCCCCACGTTGGCCACTCGGGAAGTTTGGAGAGTCAAAACATTTTGGGCCAGCAACTGAGCTGTTCGACCCCGGTCTCCGATGTACAGTGTAGTGACACTGTGTGTCAAGCACGTTGATATCCAAATCCTCTTTGAGCCCGGCTTTGGAGTTTGGAGACGGGGATGCATCTTACGACTGTCCTTTTATAGACAGTGCCTCAATTTGACGAGGCATCAGTGTATGGATGAATGAACCTGTTCTGGTAGGAACAGTCCAAGAAAGTGTAGAGGCTCCTGTTTCCGGAGGAGATGATTGAATAAGGCTACATGCCTGAGTGCTTTGATGAAAGATCAAAATTGCGACTTTGGGGAAGGGTGCTTGACCTCTTTCTGGGTACGTACTCCTGGCATGTACGCGGGTCCGCCGTTGCCGTTGAAAAAAGGCTGTGTTCCACGACAGCGAGTCCGAGTCCGAGCAGAGTCTTCGAGACGATGACGACTAGGAATGTGCCTCGTCCACTGACCTTGATAGCGCAGAAAGTGATGTGACACCCCTGCGGCAGTGCTACATATACTGGTACGTAGTACGTCGCGAGATGGGAGCTCCCCGGTAGACGAGGCGTAGTGCTTCGAGGTGCTGTAATGCAAAGTAACGTGGGAGGGAGGGGGGGTGCCTGAATCTGCGGGCGGACGTTGTATTGCGCGATTGTGGCGCACCTTCCTTTGGGCAAGGAATGAGTTCAGCATGACGAACTCGTTGACTTGGATAAGCGCACCTAGACCAAAAAGAACTCACATTGTATACAAAGCTCTGACCACTGCAGATGACTATTCTTTGCATGTGGGAGTGCTCTTCTTTTCTTTGTTTTCATATACTCAGTAAGGACTGCAGTAGCAAACTCGGACGTTACCTCAAGAATATCGAACCCGATGCTTCTGAATTTGCCGAAAGCTCAGGCTGTCAGAGATGAATCTGTGAATGCGAGTACTTGGTGTCCCATTTCGTCATCAAGCTGTTCGAGCATAAGTACATACGGACCCTGAGATTGCTTTGCAATCAACTTGTTCCTGGTGGCGGTGTCATTTTTGGGTTTATCAAGTTCTCCTGTTTTTCTTGTTTAAACACACCCCAGGCCTCCCTCCGCGATCATCGAGCATTGGATGCGTTCGTAGAGAATGTACATATACCCGTGAATCACTACCGGGTCTTTCCGTGGCACCAAACTCGAAACATTCTAGTTTAGAGTGAAAACGACACTCGCCTTGTTTCAAACACTTTCTTTCTCTCTGCATACACAGACCAGGCGGCATGTCACTTATCAGCACTCTGAATTGCACCGTACCATCAATCGAAGACATGCCTACTCAATCCAAGCTCGACTCACTGCCGCCAGAGACTATTGCAGACATTATGGAGGAATTGGACTGGTTTTCTTTGATGAATGTTCGCAGGGTAGGCAGCCTCTCTTAATCAC
>JABAJZ010007072.1:0-13288 GCA_018857265.1 Termitomyces sp. T32_za158 | reverse complement strand
AGAACACCGGGCCCTTTGGCAAATGCCTTCAGAATCTTCACGATGGGCCAGACGTGTGAATCGTTATATGCCCCTCCACCGCTGATACATATGGAGAACGTAGTAGAAGCGGTCATCGCAGGGTCGAAAAGAAAGGGGACAGGGAGACGTGTGGAAGAAAAGGTGGGGGCCGGAGTGGTCTTTCCCGGAAAGGAAAGGGACGACAGCTCAGCCCTCTGGGTTAACATAGCCGAAAATACAAACACCACGGCGTTACTAGTAGCCGTCCTGGTAACCTCAATGAAGGTAGGTATCAGGACCCCCCTACAGATAAGGATGTGCTCAGTTGTTGGCAGCTTCGCGACGCTGCCTCACCGAGCAAAGAAGAAACGTACATACTTTACACGCATACAAAACTGTCACTGGGTTTTGAGCCGAGGTACGGAAACCGCTGGCATGATGGTCGATGCTTCTTGATGAACCGTTAGGGCCCATTGATGTGTATTCCGGACAGGGCCTAAGAGGCTCACACCGCATGTAGTTGGGAAGGGAAAGATTCAATCGGGCTCAGGGAGGTCCGCCAGAGGTTCTTGTTCAGCCTCTTGAACCTTGAGGATCTCGGTTTTAGTTTCGGTGTGGGACTCTCAGAGAGGTCGTGTAGAGGTCCAGTTCTCTGTCAGTAGGTCAATCACATCCCATTTACTATATCAGGCCAGTTTTGAGAAAGAACAATTCATTGACAACAATCAAGATGTCGGTGTTCGATATACAAATAAATGAGAATTACTATGATTAAGCTGATACCAAAATTTAACCCTCCATCGCAGCCGCAGGATCCTCACGCTCTTCCACAAGTTCTTCTTCATCCCAGTACTGACCATCAGTGGGCGTATGAGATGATCCAGTGGGCCCTTCGTGGTGCTCATTGAAGGGAGGTGCATATACTGGTGCGTGAGATGATCCGGGGATGGAGTGATCATGCAAGGAAGGGTAGACCGGTGCATGGGAAGGACCATGGATCGGATGGGCACCAAGGTGAGACGGTGCATATGATCGGTGATGCATGCCCAGGTGTTGTGCATATTCATGGCCTGCGTGATAGCGTCCACGCATAGGCATTCTTCCGTGTGAGCCTCGAGGAAATGGAGGGTGCACAAGATGATGACGATTGGAATAGCCACGGGCTGGATCATATGGCAACGAGGAGTCATAGGGATAGTCGGGGTAGTCGGGGTATGCGGGGTGATGACGAGGATGATAAGGATCGTAAACCTTGCTGTTGTAAGAAACATTGTAGGGATCATCCAAATGTGGCGCTGGCATGGTATCTGGTGCAGGAAAATCCGGTGCAGCGTAGGTGTGGTCAGGGCGGCGGCTGGCATGGCTGTGGCTGCGACTGTGGGACCGATCAATAGCTGGAGGTGCGGCAGTAGGCATAGTTGGCCCAGCGGTAGGCACAGAAGGCACAGTAAGTGCGGTAGGTGCAGTAGGCATGGTCAGCCCGACTGTCGATGTGGTATGCCCAGCGGTAGGCACAGTGGGTGCGGTTGGTGTGGTTGGTGCAGTGGTGGGCAAGATGGTTGGCCCAGCTGTTGATGCGGTAGGCCCAGCTGTCGACACTGCAGGCGCAGTAAGTACAGTAGGCATGGTAGGTGCCGTAGGAATGGCAGATGTAGCAGTTGGAACGGCAGATGCAGTTGGTGCAACCGTGGGCATGGCCGGCCCAACTGTCGATGCGGTAGGCCCAGCGGTAGGTACAGCAGATGCGGCAGGTGCGGTAGGTGCAGCGGTAGGTGCAGCAGGAATAGCAAATGCAGCAGGCACCACGGTAGGCGCAGTAGGCACTATGGTAGGTGCAGTTGGCGCAACCGCAGGCACAACGGCAACTGTAGCTGGAGGTGTGGTGGAGGTAGATGCAGCAGTGGCGGCAGATGTAGTTGAGGTCGAAGATGTATTAGTGGGTTTTGATGCGACAGCCTTGAGCTTGGCAGCTGCCGTACTGAAGGATGTCTTCAATGCCCTGGTATCTGTTGTGCTTGACGCCTTGACATCTGTTGTGGTTGGTGCAGTCTTGGATGTGGTAGTGCCAGCGCGAGTAGATCTGAAGGTTGTAGAAGTAGCACGAACAGGGTCTTTGTTGCTACTGAAGGAAGATCCAGCAAGATATCCGATAGTGGGGCCAGACACCTTCTCCTTCTTCCCCTTCCCCTTCTGCTTGACCTTCATTTGCCGGCGGGTCTTGACTGGAGAGCGCACGATGTTGCTTTCTGATTCATCCCCGTGACTATGCAAATACTCTTCGTCTGATGTGTCATAGGCGTCTTCTGCAGTCGCGCTCTGAGAGATTTTATGGCGCTTG
This sequence comes from Termitomyces sp. T32_za158, assembly GCA_018857265.1. Classification (NCBI taxonomy): domain Eukaryota; kingdom Fungi; phylum Basidiomycota; class Agaricomycetes; order Agaricales; family Lyophyllaceae; genus Termitomyces; species Termitomyces sp. T32_za158. The sequence continues at coordinate 10,950 of JABAJZ010007072.1, read as the reverse complement.
TGGAGCTCTGATGTAGGATGATCATTGTCGCTATCACTGACAATTTCAACGACTGGTCGCGAGCTGGGCACAGTATCTGACGTGGAATCGGAGCTGACTGATATGACTTCTCGCTCGGGTGCCTTTGTAATGATGGTAGTCTTACGACGCTTGACCCGAGTTGATGCAAGACTTGTAACACGCCCAGCACGGTGATGAATCTTGCCATTTGCATAGAGGTCCCGTGCAGAAATGTTTGGAGAATCGTCAGATTCAGGAAGAGCAGTGCTGATAATAGGAATGGTGTTGTTTGAGACCGACTCAGGATTATTGATCTTCTTGAGCTTGATCGCACCTGTGATCAGAGCATTCTGGAGTATACGAGCGTTTTTGTGGCCTAGATCTTTTATACCTTGGCTACCTTCAGTTCCATTGACTTTTCTGGCCTTTTCAGCTTTGATCGTTTCACAGGGGAACAGGACATCAACAGGCCAACCCTCTAAGACATGCGAAGAGGAAATGAGGTGCTTGGGAATGGTAGTCCAAGGCAATCGTCGTCCAAAATCTATTCCAATGGTCTCTGTGCGACGTAAGACAAGTGGTCACATAATGACAACAAAGTAAGACTTACTGAAAAGGCTAATCAGACGGACCTTGCATCCATTTATGGGGTCGCCATCGTCAGGCAGCTCCTCCAGTACGGGAGGTTCAGAAGGCGCTTTCGAGGCCTCCTTTGCACCTTCTAGTTCCTGGATGATTGTTCCTGCATCATAATTTGCTGTGACTTGCTGGGCAACAACGTGGCTAGGAATAAAAGCTCAGCTAATGTCAAGAATAAGAATAGAAAGCGCAAAAGACTCACAATGCTTCGCATTTAGCCAAGCCCATGATAACATTATCCTCAAGCTTGAGACGGTCTTTGAAAAACTTGAAGTATATTAGTCACGGTATAAATGTAATAAGCTAGCTGCGACAAACATTTTGAAGTCCAGGAGAAGCGGAAATGTGTGCAAGACTGGCATCCTCATTGATGCACTCGCCAACCACAATAGTAACCAATTGAAAATGGTGGAAAGTCCCTTCTTTGCTCTAGAAAGGAGTCAGCCAGATCGTTAGCGTTACCAAATTAGTACTTACAATTTTATCCACCTTTTGACAGAACTTGCGAAATGTTCGATCACGCTGTTGGACTGTTTCTGTTTGCGAAAGAACCTGGTCTAGCTCAAGTGAAGACCGCAAAAAATCCTCTGCTTCATTGCCAAAGGTTGCAATGAAGCTAGGCCAGCAATCACGGGCTATACCATGGATAAGCATGCAGTTACCAAAATGATTAGAGACACAAACCGTCACCATCATTTAGCCCACATCGATCTAATTCCTGTTGACGGAATCGACTGAAATACTTTTGGTATATATTCCAAGGCGTCTGCTGTCGTATTGTTTTCTGTTGATTGACAAAATACTTTCTGAAACATTCAGCAGGCATCCCAGTCTCCTTCTCAAATTTCTTGAATATAGCGGTCACAGCTTCACTGCATTTTTCTGCTTGCTCCCGGTTCAAAGAGCGACCCTGGCTAGATGATGGAGATGCTTTTGGAGATGAAGTGGGCATGAATGAAAGGTGCGATGCAGAGGTAGGAGTAGATGACCAATGGAGGTTTGTAGAATCAGGATGTCGCTCCACATCAAGTGGAGCTGAGGTGGATATAGATGCCTGGCTTGTAGACGTTGAGGTCGGAGTCAAATTTGAGGTCAAGGTTGAAGTTGCAGTTGAGGTCGAAGTTGAGGTCAAGGTCGAAGGTGAGGTAAGAGGACCAGGAGGTTTAGTCAAAGTTGAGGTCAAAGTCGAAGTTGAAGTAACAGGAACAGGAGGTATGACAAGAGGCTGGAATTCGCCTGCGTCCAGGAATTCCTTGAAGAGAGATTTAGGCCAAAGTTCGGGCTGAATTTTGTCTCTGCCATCATCATCAATTTCACCACCCAATGGAGATACAGGCGCAGGAGCAGAAGGAGATGGTGTTTCAAGAAATGGAGAGGAGTTGGCGCAATCAAGCGAAGCAATAGTTTCAGCGTCAAAAGTTTTAATGATATCAAGAAATTCAGTCTGGGAAGTTGGAGAGGCGGGTATAGTTTCAGCTCTGTGTTGAGCCGCCTTACGGGCAGCATCGCACTGCTGTGCTTTTGGAGTGAGTGGAATATTGCGTCGAAGACTATAGCGAGAAGGAGTATGGTTGGCAATGCCACCTCCAATTTGCTCGGTGGGTCCTAAGAAGAACGGATCATCGACGGTATCACCAGTGTAGAACGGAGGATTTTTAACAAAACCTTTTGGATTCTGGTCAGAGACACTCAAAAAAGGCTGTCGAGACACTCACAGTAACTTTCATAGACGGCGTGAGGAATATCCATTTGTACGTCAGTGTTGTCATTGACATTGACATTTTCATGCTCCTCGATGTGCATATCACCATCAGTCACAAATAAGCCTCCTTGGCCTCCTTGCTCAGCCATATCATACATGAGAGACACGTCAGAAGGGTGACGATGTTGGTATGAGGCATTAGGGCTGCTGTTTAATGACTGTTCTGAGGTCGATTGCATCTTAAGCAATGTCAGCGTTTCCAAAACTAAAAAAGCAATAGAAATGTACTTTGTTGAGTTTGTGCGCACAGTGCAAAAGCAAAGCAGAGGTTGCGGGAAAAAGCGTCAGAAAAGATCACAAGATGATTATTTGAGGTATGATGGAAGGTACGGTCTTCAAGAGAGTCGCAAGCTTCCTAAAAGAGAAGCACTACTGACTGAAGTGATTGACAGCAGCAAACCACAGACATATTCAAGTGGATGCACTTGGTTCTACATTTTTCTGCCTACTGAAACCATTTCTTCTGATTGAAAGAAGTGAAAATACCGGCAGTTTGCTGGAACTATGAAAGCCATAAGCTGGAAACCTCAGTGAATGAGCTGAACTTAGTGCATTGTGTCAGTATGTCAATATGTCAGTCTTTGGGCTTCTTGGATCGTCGCCTGATCATTAGTCAATAGTGAGGGTATATGTTTCATCATTTGACTTACCATGGAGCACCAAGAACTGGTTGAAATAGAAGAAGAACCTGTGAAAACCAACACCGCATCTGGAGCTCAAGGCTACCAGACCTTGAGTATCACACCTGGTACCTCTGCAGAAGTGGTCACTTGAGAGCGTTGAAAAACAAGGAAGTGAGCACTGACTCCTCGGAGTTAAAAAGTACCATTGCCAAAGCACTGACACGTCACAATCAAGTACAACCGGACCGCTGTTATGATATACAATCAAAAATTTCCAATTTTTATGCATAAGTACTTAACTCTGCATTACGCTGCAGAGTGCGTCAAGCAATAGGACCAGAAGGGTACTTGTCTTTGGCACTCTCATTAAATATATAGACATTTCTAATAGGAAGGTTCTCGAGCATATTGACAATGGCAACAAATTGACCTGCAGTGCAGTCCTGTCCTCAACGCAAAATCTCTGTTCAGACGTGATAACACTGCTACAATGCTGGAGTGTGAGACACTGGAGTCATCAGAAGAAATGTGCTTAGTACGTCCTCAACGTGTGCTATAATGCTAGGATGCAAGACACTGGAGATCTGTAATGGAGGTTAGGAAAACTGAGAAAACTGACGAACAGCAAAAAAAAGGTTACAAGTGACACACCACATTGAGTACCCCTCGCTGTTTCGAGAGGTGTAGGATGACATGCCGTGAGACTGCATGCAGACTGACAGAACACCAATGGAACCTGAACTGACAGAATCATTGGAGAAATTGTACTCCAGCTCCAAAGCATCACATTCAAGCGACAGATTATTCTGATGGTCGGAGTTAACCGCGACTAGATTATTCTGATGGTCGGAGTTTATCGGTAATGGATATAAGCGAATAGCCGGACTGACTCGAGTGAACCATATAATCAACAAAATACATGCCAGATATTGTGTCAGAGACATTGAGAGGTGTCAGAAGGCTATTGTGATGATATATGAAACGGTTGTGCAGCAACTACCTTATTTATTGGACTGTATTCAAAAAAGTAAGACAAAATTAAAAAGGTAAGAACTATTCATCGGATTACTTGTACTGATTCTATTGTCTTTTCCTTGATCGTTCATTGCATCCATTCTACTATGGGCCGATGACGACTCTACCACACTCCTGAAGAGCGGAGGCTGGCTGCAAATGCCAAGAGTAAACGGTGCTACTACAAGTATGCCAAGATTTGAATACAAATCTCATTAATTGATGATGCTTTTGTCAGGAATAGAGATTGTATTAAAGCTCGCCGCCAAGCAGGATACCAGAAACTTAAAGGGTGTGTAAGCATACACAATTAAACTATTTCTTAAGCTCATCCGTCCCTCAGTTACACAACTCGTTTGCTGTGTGACAATGAGGAAGAAGTTATCCCAACAAACACCATCCAAAAGTCTCGAGCTCGCCAAGCAGAGGTCCAAGAGTAAGTTCACATTGAGCTTATGCTCCTGCGTCCTGCGCTCACCACTCTGTAGTGAGCACGATCCATTAGCAATTCGCGGCACAGTGAGATATAAGTGGTATGTCCATCAAGTTTGCTCCCTACACGTCATATATCTTACACCTATCCACTTATCCAGGGAGAAACCAGATCTTTGTAGGCCCACTTCCTCTCCATCTCAAGAGACCACACAAGGCACAGTCAAGTATGTATAGTACATTTATTTGATCCAAGCTTTTGCTTTTCGTCTCACACTTCACTTTTCCAGAAATGATTCCAGGAATGTTCAATACTGGAACTACAAGGTTGACAGAACCGCGAAAAGGCTAGCTAAGATTGTGGGCCAATCTGCTTTTTACTTCCTTGAATCTCTCTACACGACGTATCTTGACACCAAGAGTAACACGTCAATTTTCAATGCCATTGTTATTGTGACTAAGCTCCAATCGAACATTCGTAATTATCAGGGTGAAATTTTGCAGCTAGCAGGCATGACACAGGATTGGAAAAATTGTGAGGAGGTGTCGAAAAACGTCTCAAAGGTGTTGAGGTCTCTAGAGGACTTAGGTTACCATGCTTCGTTGGAGGATGATTACCGAGAACTTCCTAAATTACACCAGACAGAACAGCTATTGTACCAAAGTCTACTCTTGTAATTTAAACAGACGATTCATACAGAGGGAGTGCAGCAATGATGCGAAGGAGAGAATGTCATACTACAATAATATCTGGTTCTTGAATATCTGTGACTTGAAATCCTGAAAGAATGGCAGCAATGTTTGCAATAACCCATACTCCGCAGTCAAAGCCATTTGTCTGGCGTGCTTGTAGAATAGTAGGACGGGCAATCCATCTGGAGGCAATGACAGGCAGCGGGTTCCCATTCAAATTTGCTAGTAGAATAAGTCGTGCAGCAAAGGACATTATTTCCTTCACAAAACATCAGTATATCGTCATTAAGATAATGTGCCAATATACCTTGACTTCTGACACCCACGGATTTTTTTGCGCAAGACTATTGAACATGTGAATCTCACCAGTTGATGGTATTATTGTACACATAACCCAATGTTCATACTGAGAGCGATGTATAGGTAGAATCCAAAGGTTGCGGTTCCAGTATTCAGTATGTCAAACGTGTCTCCAAATGTCAGCATCACTTGCTTTATAGCGCATCATAGGTAAATCAAACGTTGAAAATAGTGCGCATTGGTGGCAGGAAGCAAACGTGGTCCCTGTGGTATCGGAAAATCGAGACATCAACAATGTACCAATTCCATTGATGCAGACATCGTTGAGTCTAGCGTTGGAGGATGCCATCATTCCAAGCTCTCGAGGGCTGAAAATAAACCGACCACGTCGATAAGGAAAGTACCGTGGTGATGAAAGAGGCGCAAACTCTTGAAAAGTTTGAAACTGTAGTTCTGTTACAAGGCCCTTATGATAGAGCATATCGGGCTATGGATATGAGTTACTCAGTTACAAAAGAAATACATGAAGCTTACAGGAAGGGACCATACTATTGCGAGATCAACACCAGGTATGAGCGGAACAGTATTTGAATCTGCGGTAGAATCCAATACTTCAATGTCTTCACAAGTCAAATAATCAGTAAAAAGAAGATCTTCTGAGATCCGGAGTGTTGCATCATCCTGAAGGTCAGAAGCGTCTTCGCCTTCCAGACTTTCCTCGACATGTTCCTCCACAGTAGTCCAACAGTGAGCTATGGGGTCTGATATATGCGATGTTGCAAAGGACTGCACAAAATCTGTAGCTTTCTGAACAAGATCATTGAATGTTTGCTGTGGAGTTATCGGACTTGTCCATTGAGTCCTGAGATTGAGAAGGCGTGTGCGGCGCTGCTGAAGAGGGATTTGGATGCTGGCATCTGAAGTTTGATCAGGTGATTGTTAAAGAATGAACCAGACAAATTTGCGCACTAGCTGGATTATTCAGAGCAAGCTCAACCGCAGCAAACTCACGACTAAACCACCGGCAGAGATTGCCAGCTTCTAATGTGAGCCTCTGTTGCTCTTCAGTGCAACGATCAACCTTCAACAATGCTCGAATTCCCTCTCGAACTTCTTTGTCCACAAGCCATCGTGGTGCTTCCTCCATTGGGCGGCTGATCCATACATCTTGCATGAGGTTCGGAGCATCACGAAGTGGCTTGAGTTCAGTCGGAAGTGGCTCTGGAAGTGGTATGGACCACTCTGGCTTGTGCAAGGACGCTAGTGTAACACAAAGGGCATTATACTTGTGAAGCCCAGCCATAAGCGCAGGAGCACGCTTTTTAATAGCGGCACAGGTAGCCTGATGAAGTTTTGTGCCTGCAAAGGTTGGTGGTGAAATCGGTCAAAAAGGCTCGATCAAAAAAGAAGCGTTCACACCTAGTGTTTGATTACGACCACCTGAGGCCTGATCTAGCCTGTCCCATTCAAAAAAGCTTCCAATGGCATGCTTGCGAATGGTCTGTTTGAGGTCACGAGCAATGAAGAGAGTCCGTATAAACTCGAGGTCAACTCCACAAAGCTCAGGGTAAGAATCTTGAAGGCTAAGAGATGTATAAAGCTCCTCGATACTGTCTTTGAGTTGCTCATGATGGGTTTGTAGTGTGGCAAGGATACGGAGTGAGTGCGGCGATGGCGCTGTTTTTGCAAGAGTCTGGCGGGTGGCTCGTAGAGTCTTTTCACAAGTGTCAAGGTCACCCTGAAGAGCAAGAACTGTGTCTAGCTCCTTTCTGAGGCGATTGGGGGCATCTAAAAAGGGTCAGTGGCTATAAAGAGACAATGAGGAAGAAACTTACGCGCTCGAACTGAAAGCTCAGAAGCTTGCTGCAACTCCCACTCATGTCGAAGTACAGCTTGTTCAACTCCACAAGACACAAGTATTTGTTGGGCTTTCTGACCTTGCGCTTCAATGCCTTTTGTTAGTCGACGGCGCATCCAAGAACCCAAATCATCACGTATTTCAAGGCCAATGGACGCAACATGTCGATCAATGATATAACGACGTCGTGATCTCTATAATAGTAACAGAAATATTATTGAGAAACTAGTGAAGATGTAGAAGCACATACTCCACATGATCTGGTCACTGCAATTAACTTTCGCATTCATGACCAGAGACGTTCTACACCCTCGCCATCAGTCAAACCCATGCCCAAGCGCAAGCGAGGATTGTACACAATTTGACATGCCCACTGATGGACAAAGGCATGCATAGCACTTGTTGCCATTGCTAAGCGGTCAGTTATGCTGGATGGGAGAAAATCATACTAGTTGAAAATAAATAATCATCAAGATCAAGATTGACTCATGAAAACGTAATCAATAACTCACAGTGTTAAGGCTTCGATCGAGCACACAAGCCACATCGTAAAGAAGAAAGACGGTCGCATGTGCAGGGATGAGAGAGAAAAGATGTTCAATCATTGACACAGCATACTTTTGTTGTTCCCCGGGAGTGTCAATGTTAGCAAGAAAGATCGGAATATCATGGCGGCAGACAAGGGCCATAAGCCCACCATCATCGAATTTTTCCATATTGGTCTTGATATTGGAGCCGGTGCCTGCAACATGAGAGGACTCACACTCATTGACCGCCTCGTCGGGCACAACGGCGGTGCGAGGTTTAGGTTTGCGAGTCTTTCTGAGATTCTGAATTCGTGCTCCGACAGAATCAACGAAGTCCTTTGGAATGATGTACTCGGGGTCATAAAAATGCGGAGAGTCGCCTGCTGCTCGGAGGTGTCGATGATTGAAGTTGCCATCTACACAGACTTGAATGTCACCACCTCTAATTGGTGAGTCAGTATCAGTGATGTCATAAAAGTATCTTAAGAACTCACTCATGTTTCAAAGATCGCCCAAAAAGTTCACCCCCAAAGCAAGCAGGGCACCTCTGTTGCAGCAGGCGCGCACACTCAGACTGTGAAGATGTTTCATCAGTCGAGGAAGGGATTTCACTTGGTATCAGTGGAGCCTGGAGATCTGACGATGAAGTTTGGTAATCTTGTGCATATCATGGAAGGATATTCGTACCTTTCGCTGCATTGTCCATCCTCTGTGACATGTTCTTTTGTATTCGAGTATCAGAATGGAGCACAGCAGCATCTACATAGCGCTCCAGATGGAGTTGGAGATTGTCATACCACTGAGCCGCATAACCTAGTCCTCGACGAAATGCATCCTTGACTGGTGCTCCCTAATTTCTCATTTAAGAGATCATAATTAGATATGGAAATCAAGCGTACCTTCTTATCCAAAACAACAAACCCCCGACGTGAGTAGAACGTATTAAGAGCACTAGCCATGGCATTGACAGCGTCACACGATCTTTCAAACAGGGCCCGGTAAAAGTCCAGGAGATGGACGGAAATTGCCATACGTGGCTGTAAAGGAGCAGTGGCAAGAGTCCATTCTTAACAAGGACTTGAAGGAGGTCTTCGCAGTTGCACCAACATACTGCGAACTTCTCGAAATCTACACTCAAGTTTGTGAAATGATTAAATAGAGAACAATAGATGCTGACAGCCTTGGAATAAGCAGAGGACCTCGCTCATTTTCATGATACAACCGTTAACGCCCTTACACGTCGATTCTAATTTCACAACCCTCTCAGGTACCTTCCCCATCGACTTTGAAATATATTCAAGGAGAGGAGTTATGAGACGGGTCAAAGCGTCGGCCCAACTTGAGTAAAGGTTCTTCGCCGAATCGTTCGGCAGCGTGCGTCGTAGCGGGCGATCTTCTAGTTTAGTACTGGCAAAGATAGCAGATGGTTCTTGAGGAAATGGATTGCTTTCGTCGATGGATAGAGTTTCTGAGTCATCCGTGTTGAAGGATAGCTGGCATTCCTCGTTAGTGGAAGTGATGGTTGGTAGTGGGGATTTTTTGCGCAGAGCCTGCCTCTTGAGTTCTTCCACCTTCGCTCTAAGCCGCTGTATATCTGTCTCTCGTGCAAGAGGTTGAACTAGCGTAGTAGTCTTCTTTTTGTTTCGACGTTTTCTTGGACTCGAAAAATGATTTCCTAGGCCTTGAGTGGTTGGCTGCTGAGCGCGCGTTGCGAGTTTAGACGGAGGCATCGTCTGAGAAAGCGGACAAGTACCAACATCACGGGAAATCAAGGTTTATTATCTGATTATGAACAGAGGTTGAGTAGAGGTCGACATGATTGAAGGTAGGCTGGAGGTTGCGGTCATCCGGTCAGAAACTACCAAGTGGGATCGAAGATCTCAAGCGGTTCTATTTTTAGAAAGGAAGCATCTACTGGAAGTGAGGTCGGCCTCTTAGGCCCTTCTCCATCTACACATTAATGGGGCCTAAAGGCCCATCAAGAAGCTTGAACTGTCCTGCCTTAGGTGGGTACGGAAAAGACAATCAGCTATAGAAGCACATCGCCGAATAGGAAAGGCTGTTTCTGAATCGTTGCTGAGCGCTGGGCGCTGAAGTCGTACATGTCCAAGCGCGTGTGCGCTAAGTTGTATTGTACCGGAATAATCGGTCGACGAGAAGAGCGAAGCTGATTATAAACGCAACTCGAAGTACAAAGCCTCGGCTGTCGTGGAGTTATTGTCCTCCGTTTTGCGGTGGCAAGTTGGATCCGCCTTTACACCAGCTATGTAGAGGTCGTCAAATGCTAGCTTCGCAATGGGCAGCGCAATATAAAGGATTTCACCTACATAGAGAAGTGCGGCAAAGTAGCGTGGTAAGCTTGTGTGGTTGTGCATAAAATGTCATAATCGCGTTTGCCGCAACTCGACTTACCTTGTCGGATCTCTCAAGCTCATAATTATACAGGTATACTTTGAAAAGTATTCGAGATTGACCAAACGACGCCCAGCTTCGTCCCAATGTAAATCAGCCCTTCCCACTTGGCTACGAAGCCACCAAACACGGCAAGCTCCGCTCATTAGCCACATCCAGCAGCCGCCATGCCTCATCCATCGTTCCAGCCCCTGCGAACGGGATTCTTACCGCTGCTTGGATCACAAAGCATACTCGCTCATACTTGGTGACGTTCTGGGCGTACGTACATACCCAAGGCCATATGCATTTCTGATCATAAGGTCTGGAATTCTCCGAGGAAGGGGGGGACAAAGTGTAGCTGCGTACAATGCAATCCTGCATACATAACAATAGATGTATGTATCAGTCGCTCGCCCGAATCGACTCGACTTTGGGCATCCCCTTCGTTTTTTTTTCGAATATTCATCACTGTCTTTCTTTCTTGAATGGGCCTGAGGTCGGCCTGTTCCTTTCTGTTTGCGAAAGTGGCTGGGCGTGAGCCAGGTGATGCACACTCTTCACCAAGTCGGGTCTTTCGCCTCGACTTGGTGTCCTCCGACAACTTTGAATCCAAAAACCCTGGTTCTACACCTTACATACAACAGCATATCGATATCAAATCGTGTAAAAACACCTGTACAGCACCATGTATCCGCGATCCAGCGAAAA
>JABAJZ010007071.1:0-13322 GCA_018857265.1 Termitomyces sp. T32_za158 | reverse complement strand
GCTCAGTAGTGGATTTAGTCCTTTGTTATCAGTCTCATTCTGAGCGTGCAGTCTTTGCAGTCACCAGCCTAGGAAAGCAGGATATGATACTTGGATTCTCCTGGCTGCGTGACCACAATCCTGAAATTGACTGGGCCAAGGGAAAAGTGAGTATGAGCCGCTGCCCTAGACGGTGTTCCACCTGTGCCAAGGAAGTTAAGGAAGAGCGTAGAGCATCAGTCCGTGAGCGTGCTGCTATACGCGCTTGCAGAGTTGGACATCTCCCCTTTGCAGACCTTGACCTACTGGATCCTGCCCCCTTAGCGTTCCCTTGTAGAGAGGCCCTCTATGAGGACGCTCAAGGTGTGGTGAGTGAAGCCCAGGTGGAAGATGGATGCAAGGGTGAGTTTGTATGCACTCCTGACCCAGAGTCTCCAGACGAGGCTATTGAAACAGGTGATAGAATAATTTTTAGACCAACATGGTACCAATGCGGTATGGCTTGGTAAGGTCAAACCAACCTGGGATTTGCCTGGAACTCTATAAATTAGGATGAAATCTTATTATTTGCACAATACAGAGTGCTTGATGGATAATAAGGTTATTATCATCATGAGACCATACTATATTCACAAGTAAATGTGACTTTGTGATTATATGATTATCTAAGTATGGGGCATCATGTTCCAATCAAATAATTGGTCCCAAGACCATGTTTGGCCTTGTTTTCTAAGTGACTTTTTGCTGATGTGGCCATTAGAATTGGTATTTTAAACATAAGAGGTTACAGAAATGCAGGGGCTCTCTGCTCAGAAACAAAATGGAACCATATAATTCAGGTAATGAGGGACAGGAAACTGGGGATCCTCCTGGTCCAGGAAGCCCACCTCTCTAAGGAATGATGAGAGGAAATTGAGAAACTGTTTGGACAACTTTTGAAAGTATACATTTTGGCTGACCAGGACAACCCCATGGGTAAAGAGGTTGTGATAGTGGTAAATAAATGTATGTGTGGTGTGGAAGTCCCAGTCAAAGTCTCAGTTGCTTAAAGAAAACGACAGCAAAGGGAGGGGGAATATAGTGGGAAGTGGACTTGGCAAAAACTAATAACTGCTAGCGCACATGGGGTGCTAGCAATGAGGGGTCGGTATTGAAGTTGGAAAACAAAGTCGCTAATGGTTGTCTGAGGTCGCCTGAGATGGCAACCTGAAGGTGGTAGTACTGTCGATAGTACTAGGTCAGTAAGGGAAAGGATGCAATACAAAAGGCTACTTAGGTCTGATGACCCAAGTGCGCTAAGCTGAGCTTCTGAAGTGTAGTGAGAAGTGAACTGTGGGTGAAGTTTGTTGTTTTTAATGGGTAGCTAGGTACAGTTTATATACTAGTCCGAGTCAGTAATGATATAATAATCATTCATAAAAATTTTCAACAGAGAAGGCGCAGCAACCTGGTAGCGCCTGCGAGTCAGCAAGAAAAAGATTTCAAGAAAATTTACAAGTCTTCTATACATGTAAAATTGTGGTGGCTGGTATGGAAGTCAAAGCTTCATGCTGACAGGGAAAATAACATCAGCTCTGCACGAATAACCTTTTCAATTTTAATTGTGATGTGCCATGGGTGCCTGGGGCAGCTGATGAGTAGTCAGGTGGGCGCTAAGTCTCATACTGTCACATGGTGTAGCAGGTGACTTGCCGCCTCATGGTCACATGCTTTTGTATGTGCATGTGTGTTGCCCAATTGCTGGATAATGGCTGAAACAACACAGCAGACAGACCAAGGCTCATCATTGCTCAGGTATGGGGTCATCCAGGGCTGGTAGGAGTTTGACTACATTGAAGACCGGGTGCAGCTGGTGCATTCCGAGGGGTAAGCGGAGTCGATAAGCCAAGGGGCCCACCTGTCTTTCCACTACATATGGCTCCAGTTGGCAGTGGGCCAACTTCTTGGAGGGTCAGGTGTGGTGGCAATGTCTAATCCATCCAGGTATATGCAATCCCTGGGCTTGTACGTGGGTGCAGGAAGGTGTCCATGGTCATAATACCGGGCCATGTCATCCTTTGCCTTGGTTAGGGCTGCCTTGGCCTCCTCCTGTGCTTCATGCATCTGGTCCACAAACTTGTTGATGGATTTGTTCTCAAATCAACGTCCCAGAGGTTCAAACCTCATCTGGGGGTGGCATCTGGTGTCCAGGAGGAAGGGGGAGACCTTGGTGGCAGAGTGGATGTGGTTGTTGTACTGGAATTCTGCCTCAGGGAGGAGCTCATCCCAATTGTCCTGCCGCTTGTTGCAGAATAGATGGAGGTATTGCTCAAGCTCTTGGTTGACATGTTCTGTCTGACCATTGGATTGGTGGTGATACGCAGTGGAGGTATGTAGATTGATGTGGAGCAGGTGGTACAGCTCGCAGGTGAACTCTGCTACGAACTGCGGACCCCAATTGGAGACATAGGCATCAGAGAGACCATGGAGCTTCCATATGTTCTTCCGATAGAGGTTGGCAGTGCCTATGGCAGTGCAGGTGGTGTGGGTGGGGATGAAAAGGGCATGCTTACCACACAAATCCACTACCACCATGATAGCATCATAGCCATGGGAGTCCAGCAGTTCTACAATGAAGTCAATGGAGGATACACTCCAGCATGCTGCAAGTACCGGGAGGGGGTGCAGTTGTCCTACAGGGAGGTGACGCTGGAGTTTGGTCTGGAGGCACAGATCGCAGGTGCTGGTGTAGGAACCAATGTACCATGACATCTGGGGCCACTGGTAGTTGCAGGACACCAGTTCCAATGTCTTCCAGCACCTGGGGTGCCCAGCAATCCAAGAGTCATGGTGTTGCTTGACTATGCACCTCCGGAGCTCTGGGTTGTTTGGAATGTAAATGCGGCCCCAGAAGGTGAGGAGACCATCCTGTAGGCCCCATTTGTCAGTGCACACCAATCTGGCCCTGGTGCAATTCCTGGATTGCAGGGCCAGGACAGCCTTAGCCACAGAGTCTTCCTGGAGGCCTTCACAATTACCCCAGCAGATGTCCCGGAGGATGTTGACCTCGTCTCCCTGAACAGATACCCCTTCCAGGGCGCAAATCACAAATAGTTCTGAGTGGAGGAGAACAATATTGGCAATGTCCCCAGCTCCGGAGCCATGGTTTGCGCAACGGGACAGTGCATCTGGCTCCCCCATAATCCTCCCTGGCTTGTGATGCAGGGAGAAGTCAAAGTTGGCGAGGTATAGGAACCACTGGACCTGGCAACGGTTGAGCTTCTTGGCCATCCAGAAGTACTCCAGGTTCTTGTAGTCTGTCCAGACCTCAAACTTGTGCTGTGCACCTTCCAAGCAGTGATGCCACTCCTTCAGGGACCAGATGATGGCTAGCATCTCCTTGTCATGGATCTTGTAGTTGCGTTCCATGGCACTGAGGCTTTTGGAGTAGAAGGCCACAGGGTGCCACTTCTTGTCCTCCTGGAACTGCTGTGATAGGACTGCACTGGTCATGAAGTTGGAGCTGTCAGCCCCAACACAGAAGGGATGGTCATTGTCGGGGAACATGAGGACAGGCTTGGAGGTGATGGCGGACTTGAGGGCATTGAAGGCCCCTTGTTCCGCATCCCCCCAAGCTCATCCCACATCCTTCCCAGTGAGGTCAAACAGCAGCCGCATGTGGTGGGAGAAGTCCTGGATGAAACACTGATAGAAGTTGGTGAACCCCAGGAAGGCCTGTACCTCCTTCTTGTTCTGGGGCTCCGGCCATTGCATAACACCAGCCACCTTCACGGGGTCCATCTCCACCGTTCCATGCGAGATGATCAGCCCAAGATATTCAATGCAGGTTCTCCAGTTTGAGATAGAGTTGGTGCTGGCAAAGGCAGTCCAAGACAACTCGGGTGATGCAATGATACTCCTCTAAGGTCTTAGTGTATATGAGGATGTCATTGAGGTATATGCACACCACTCTGTCAGCGATCAAATCCCGGAAGATATTGTTCATCATAGTCTGGAAGGTGGCCAGGCTATTTGTGAGCCTGAAAAACATTACCAAAGGCTCAAACAGCCCGCGGTTGGTCTGGAACGCTCCCTTCCACTCATTCCCTTCCTGGATGCGCATATTGTTGTAGCCCCATTGGACATCCAACTTTGTGAAGTAGCATGCCCCAGAGGTTGTTGATGAGTTTGGAGATGAGTGGGAGTGGGTAGCAATTCTTGACGGTCATTGCATTGAGCATGTGGTAGTCCTGAACCAACCAAAGGGAACCATCCTTCTTCTTGAGGAAGAACACTGGCAAGGCCATCGAGACTTTGAGGGGCAGATACATCCTGACTCAAGATTCTCCCAGAGGAAAGGTCTAGCTTGTCCTGTTCCTTTGGCACAAGCAGGTAGACCTTGCAATTGGCAGGCTTTGCATTGGGCATCAGCTTGATGGCATGGTCCCACTGCTTGCGCTCCAGGAGGGAGTCAAATGAGGCCTTGGAAAAGACGTCCTCAAAGTCGTGTAGGTGGTTGGGGACCGCGCCTTGGAAAGCCCAGGGTTGGGCATTTGCCACAAAAGCCTGGGCCAACCACTAGGATGTGGTCTGGCTGGCCTGGATCTCCTTGAGAGAGGGTGGTGTTCATAAGGTCATGGCATAGATGCAGTCTCCTACCTCGATGGCATCGTCTGGTTGTTCCAGGTCCTGGGCGAGTGGGGACTCCCTTTCACATCCATCTTCCTGTCTAAAGTACCCTCTGCCATGCTTGCCATCCTCATAGAAGGCCTCTCTATAAGGGAATGCTAGAGGTGGGGAGTCCAGCAGGTCAAGGTCCATGGAGGGGAGGTGTCCTACTTGGCATGCCTGGATAGCTGCACATTCCCACATTGCGGTGTGCCGCTCCTTCTTTGATTCCTCCATGCAGGTAGCACAGCATCAGGGGCATCAGCTCATCCTTACCTCTCCCTTGGTCCAGTTGATCTCTGGGTTGTGCTCCCAGAGCGAGGTGAAGCCCAAGATTATGTCCTGCTTCCCTAGGCTGGTGACTGTGAAGGTGGCTCATTCTGCGTGCAATTGATGGCAGAGGACTAGGTCCACTACCGAGCAGATGGAGCCAGCTTCGTTTGGGGTACCGTCGATGTTGTACACCGGGATCGGGGAGAGGAGCAGTTGAGTGGTGAGCCGATGACACTCCACATAGGCAGCGTCCACGAAGAGTTTGGTCGCTCTGGAGTCAAGGAGGGCAACAACGCTCCGGACTTGCTGGATGTCCATTGTTTCTACTTCAATGTTGAGCTGGAGCGAATTGGTGGACGGGGTGGAGGCCACTATGTCATGATGAGGGAGGCAGCGCTCCCAGGTGGGAAGCTAGGGTCTCTTCAGAGCTGGGGCTTTGGGTACGTCAAAGGGGGTGCTTACGGTAGCTGGTGTAGGGGGGTCAGCAGAAACTGTATTGGTCTCTTCCACTGACAGACAGGCAAACCAGTTAGCACTAGGCTATGGGGGCGTACTATTCACCTGTTGCTTCTCTCTAAAACTCCCCTCTGACATATCCTCAGCAGCTGGGGCACCTGGTGCTTCCTCCTCAAGGCTGTCCAGGGTGGCTGCATCGGGTGAAGGGACCCCGGTGGAGTTCTGGGCTGCCAGGAGCTGCAGGAGGAGCTCCTCTTGTTCCTCAGGGGCAAGGAAATGGACCTTGAGGCCCAGGGGGCACCTGTGGGCAAAGTGGCCAGGAGTGCCACATCAGCGGCACAGGAGCGGAAGGGTGGCCCGTTGGCAGGAGGTGTCAACGTCCATAGGTACTCCTCAGCATGGAGATCCTCAGGCGGTACCAGAAAGACTGTGAGGCGGCGCTGGCATGGCAGGAGCACCATAACATCTAGTGCCTGCCACTCACCTCCCCTGACCATCCACTGGCGCTCTTGTGCCGCTAAAATGTAAATAAAATTATTGTCGTACATAGATGGTCTTCTTGAAGTAATGTTTTGGGCCTTCCTTTTGGTGTGACTTGTAAGGAACAAAGTAAGAAGAGGTAAAGGAAAGGCGAGACAAGAAAATAAAAGGAAGTAAGAAGCAAGATGTAATAGAGGACTTAGCGGGCTTTAATTCCCTTAGTGACTTTGGAGTTTAAGGGAACGCTCAGTAAATCATCATAGTGGAAAACCCTTGGGGGGAGAGCTGCGCAAGGCAGCTGGTGACTAGAGTCGCTAGCACTGCGTCTTTGTGTAGTGAAAGAGTTTGTAGAGAAAGAATGTCTGTAAAATGTATAGTAAATGAAATGAGTCCAGAAATATATGTAAAATGTGAAAAGATTGCTTAGCGCCAGTGGCTTGGCGCTCCTAGTCGCTATCTTCTATAGGTGGCAAATCGTCATCGTCCAACAATTCTGTTTCTTCTAACTCCTGAAGCTTGGCAGTATTGATGTCTAGCACCTCAAGCAGCAAGGAAATGTGATCACATGCTAAGTAAGGCAAGAGCCAGAAAGCAGCAATGAGGCAGTGGAGTACTGATCCATCTAGTTTGCAAAGGACGTAAGCGCCACCGCCATTGTGTGAGATAACTACCAATGGCCCCAAGTAGCGTGGGTGCATCTTCTTGTTGTGAGTTGTCTCGATCTTGGAGTTACGCATGAGTACTAGTGATCCTCTCTTGAAGTCATAGTCTTTGATGGTGGCGCTATGATCAGTTTCAAACCTTAGTGCTGCCAAGCGCCTAGCACTGAATACTGTCTCATGAAGGCGCACTAAGTCTTCACTGCATTGCTGGAGGTTGACGGTGCACCTAGCAACTAAATTGGTAGTGGAAAGAAGGGAATTGGGTGTAGGCTGTAGGTAGGTGGCTTCCATGACATCAGCAGGGAGCAAGGGGTGGGTGCCAGTTGCTGCATAATAAGGTGAGCATCCCATGCGCTTGCAGATTGTTACCCTTTCCAACCAGAAGACTGAATAAGTGGCTTCACTCCAGCGTGTCTCGTCACCATCTATTGCTTTGAATAGCGCTTGGCATACATCAAAGTGGGGTCATTCAACTAGTCCGTTGGCATGCTTGTTGTAGCCAGAGATGTGTATGTGGTGGATGTTGTACTTTTTGGAGAGATAAGCTAGTGCCTTGATGAATGGCACTCCATTGTGGTAACAATTTCTCTTAGCATGCCCCAGTGGCAGATGACATCTTCAAACAACCACTTAGCTATAGTGTCAGTGTTTTCTCGTTGCAGCATGCAGAATTCTGGCCAGTGAACCAAGGAGCAGCAGCGACTTGACTTCGGCATGTGCATGGTGTCAATATAGATCTTGCTGAAGAGTGGAGCGGGCATAGCGACCATGGGCAGTATGAGTAGTTGGCATGTTTGCTGAATCTGGCAGAGGTGACAAGTCTTGACATACTAGGCGATGTCAGCGCAAACGTGAGGCCACCAGAACCGTTCCATGAGGGTTGCCCATGTAGTGTAAAGTTCTCTATGGCCTAGGTTGTCATGCATAGCACAGAGTATCTTGATGCGGTTGCCAGGCTTTACTACTAATTTGTGGGTGCCATCGCAGTTGCGTCACCAAAGTCAATTGTCGCTAACAAAGAAGTTGGTTGCATAGCAGATGAAGGTCACATACTCATTGTTGCTAAGGTCTTCAGGCTGCTGGAGTGTGTCCAGCCATAGTTTGATGGTGTCCAGTCACTTATCTTCTCTTAGCACCTTAGTGCTTCGGGATATGGCATCATAGGATAAGTCACTACTGTTTTCTCAGAGAGGCTTGGGTTCTTGGACAACCTGAGGAGTCACTAGCGCTGTGCGGTAAATTCTTCAGGTCGGTAAGGGACTATTGGGTGTAGGAGCATGCTCGTTGTTTGGTTGGGACGGAGGAGGCAGATGGGAAGCTGTATTAAGTGCATGAATCCATAGAGGCGGTCAATCCAGTCGGCAAAGACGTCATCGTTGCTAGAGTCAGGAAGCGGTTCGACAGGCTGCAGAGGTTGCCTAGAGAGGCCATCAGGTCCGTGGAAAGTGCCTTTGACGTGCACAAGCTTGAAGTGAAACATGAGGATAGCAACTACCCAGCGGTTCATGCTAGCGGATGGTTGTATGTCAGAGTTCTGTAACATTCCTTTGATGTACTGAGCATCCACTTCGATGATGAGGTTGCGCACGCCAATCAAGTACATCCTTAGCGCTTGGAAGGCCTTGAAGAGTCCGTAGAGTTCCAACTTTAGTTGACTGTAGTGCAATTTGCGGTCTTTAAGCATGATGGAACCAAATCAGTTGTAGCGCCTCTGTTTCCAGTTGTCGGTAAGACACTGGCAGAGGTAATACCCTACCGCAATATATGAAGTGTCTATTGCCAGTATGACAGGATCAGGAGAAGTGTAGTTGATGGGTACTAGGGGCTTGGCTTCCTGTAGCGCTTTGATGAGATCTTTCTGGGCAGTAAGTTGTTCAGGACCAAATTCGAACAAGGCGTTAGCACGTGTGAGTCAGGTAAGGTGATGAGCTTGGTGGGCAAAGTTCTTTACAAACATATGGAGCACTCCTACTGACCCTAGGAAGGCGTGGACCTCTGATAGGTTATGGCAAATACCTCAGCGCTCAAGGACCACTAAGTGGGACTTGTTGGAAACGTGGCCCTCGGGAGTACAATGTGTCCAAGTATTTTAAAGCGTGGTGCGCAGAGAACTAGTTTGTGGCTCCAGAAGGTACCACCACAATACTTCATATGTTGGAGTACGTAGTTGAGTAGCTTAAAGAAGTCCCATAGCACCATGCACACGCCAGGGTTATCCAGATGTGTCTCAGGCAAGCCGTTGATGAGTCACCAATCTTTGGGTCCCTTGGCACCTACATCGTCAAGGAAACAGAGCACATGATGAGGAATCTCGGGTTGTAAAATACAGGTAACGTCATTGTGGAAGATAGGCACAGAGTTGGTCCATCCCATTAGTAAGGTGACTAGCCTTAGCAACCCAAATGGGGTCTGGAAAGTGGTAAGATTGCAGGAAGAGGGATGAATAAGGCGCTCGTCATAGCCAACATAGAGATCCAAGGTAGCGCCGCAGATTCAGCCAGTGAAAGATTCCGCCACATGGTTGGTAAAGGGGGCACACCAGAGTGCCAAATGGTAACCCTATTTAGCAGCTCTAAACTGTGAACAATACGAAGTTTACCCGTTTTCTGTAGAACACAGAACCATTGGGAACAGTAAGTGCTGTTGGAGGGCTCATAGATGTCAGCCTTAATCTTGCTGCAGATTATCTGGCAGACTTCAGCTTCGAGTCCTGGTGGTATGGGTCGGTTGTGCTTGGTCCAGAGGACGTGGGGAATGGTCGGGATGACTACTGGCAGGAAGAAGTCAGTATGGAAGCTACCTCGCTCACTGTCCTCCCAGGCAAAGGCTTGATTCTGCTTGGACATGAGGTCGGTAAGGATGTTGAGTTCAGGGACAGTAAGGAATCCTGTGTCATGGTTGCTAACAAACTGTTGGTGCCGCTCTTCAGTAAAACAGCCAGTAGGTTTAAAAGGAGAGGGATTGGGGCTTAGCATAGGCATGTTGGCAAGGGGATTGCCAACTATGTGACGCTTGATTCGGAAATTTTCTGACACACTGCTGGCAACAGGTTTGACCTTTAAGGCAACGGGTTTATACTTCTTTTTGACTTGTACTCCTTTCCTTTTGGGGTTGGCAGCAGCAGTATAAGTGGAAGCGGTAGGTAGAATGTCTGTAGTTTTGTTAGTGCAGTCGCTAACTTTTGTGAGTCCAAGAATAGTGGGAGTAGTGGCATTAGGGAGAGTGGTGAGATACGTATCAGGAGAGGCAAAGTTGTCAAAGTGGTTGGAGGCGGTAAGATATAGGTAGGCAAGGGAAGAATCAGTAATGTTTTGTTGGTTTTGGTTACTAAGGGTTGGTGCATCAGCGCTAGTGTCAAGATTTGGAGAGAGTACTTTGGAGTCAAGAAAGGCAGTTGAAACAATATGTACAAGACCACTTTGGTGGTCATAGTCTAGCGTGAGCGCTACATCTCTGTGATTGTCGCTAATCACTTCCTCAATGGTGGATGAAAACACGTGGTGATGGTTGGTACGGTGGTTGGTAAATACTGGTGCCTTAGCAAGCTTTTCTTTTTGGCAACCTCTTGGGAAGGTTGGTACTGCGCAGCACATTCCTGTGTTGGGGTCGCTAATTGTCAAGGTTGTTTTGTTGTTGGATAAGGTCTTGACTACTGAGCAGGCCAAAACGTCGAAGGGTCATCCTCAAAAGATGTCATATGCTGGCAAACAAAGGATATGAATTTGCAAATAGAATATGAGGTTGCCAATAGCACAGGGTACGTTTTTGGCGAGTCCTAGTGACTGGTCTATGGTACCGTTAGCGCTCTGCATGTTTAACACTATACCAGGGTCATAGGAAATTCCCAATTTGTTAGCAATTTCAGCGGACATAGAAATAATTTGAGACCCAGAGTCAACAATGGCCTCCACTTCTTGGCGACTGTCTATGGTAACCATAATAGAGGGGATGGCATGGGAGTCCCTAGTGACTGTTAAAATAGCAGGTTCTTCTCCCAGGCTTAGCGACTTCAAGTAGGTTTCTATCAGATCCACTGAGGCAGTGTTGATTAACTGTTGCTTGATTGGTGCGTTGGTGTCGGTAACGGGGTTAGCTGTCACTGCAAATCCGGGTAAGGCATTGTCTATGTCTTCAACGTCCTGTACTGTGGCCTGGAGGGTGCACTTGGGAGTTACCACTGTCTTAACCTGATTCTGTATGTCTGGTGCTATGCTGCATAGTTCTTCTACAAACAAGGTGACAGGAGTCTTCATAATGCAGGTGAAAACATGGTTAGACTTCTCAATGTCACAGACGGGTGCCATGGGTTGGCAGCCACCTTCCGGTCACTTGTTGGGAGCAGCAAAGTTACGTTGGGTAGGAGGTGCACAACAATTAGGTAGACCGGCATAGGGATGTAGAGGTGGTGGTGCAGAGACAATGGGGGCTGGCTCAGGAACAGTCAATTTAGTGATGCTGTCAGTAACTGGTGTAGGTGCTGCAGAAGGAGGTGCGCTAGAACAAGTGTTGGCAGGTGGAGCAGCAGATGGGATAGGCACAGTTGCCAAAGGTTGATAACCCTTTAGCGGTTGCTTTGGTTGGCAGATTTTAATACCATCAAATACCTGGATCTTTAGCGACTGTAATTCTCTTTCCAAAAGATCCATGCAAGATAACGGTGGCGGCGCAGTGTCGCTAACAACAGGTTTGAAATGTAAGACCTCATGGATCAATTGCTGGTGTAGCACTTGCTTGGCATTGGGATTTGCATTACCAGTCAAAGTTGCCGCTGCAAGGTTACCAGAGTTGTGTTGGTGCCACTCATCAACCCGTTCTTGGTATGACTTAAGCTCAGGATAGTTGGGGATGAGGGCACCAGAAGATAAAACAACCTTGCCATCAGCAGCTTGGCAAACGCGTTCCTGGCAAATATAGTTCTTGAGTGTAGCACAGCATCCTCTGGTCATCGTGTGGCCCACTTCACCACAGAAATGGCAAAGGTTGCTACCAGGGAGGTTAGTGCGAGGTTGGGCAGCAAAACTGTTGGAGAGCATGGTTTCAATATGGGTCATGGTGGACAAGACAGGATTGGGAGTGACACCTTGAGTTCAGGAAGAACTCAGTGAATGGCTTGGCTTGATGTTGATATAACTAAATCCTCACATGGTTTACTACAAAAAAAGATAATCAATTAAAATATGGCCTATAACATAAAATAACACCTCAGAGGTTGCAGCATTACTGTTGCTGATAGTAGCAGGTGTCATTGGTGGCATCCAGGGAATTATTGAACTACATGACATTCCTGATGGTGGTATTATGTGACAAAAGTACACTTGATTGCAGTGGGTGCAGATGCTTCTAAGTGTATTGCAACCAGTCTATTTGAGCCAGATAAGAATGAAAAATAAAAAGTTGAAAATTAAAAAACATACAGTGAAAAAAGAAGATGAAGTATTTGTCAAACATAGTCTTTATAAAAGGTTCTGATGGGAAGACTGCTGTACCCACAGGCACAATCCACAGGATTTGAAAGAAATGAAAGATAGTTGCACGAGGGGCTCTTTTGCAGCAAAACCTAAACTAATGGGTAAAACTGACAGTTATATGCTCAGAGCATCTTATCTAGCCTCTAGAATATTTTTTCAGTAATTGAAACAGTTGGTCTATGTCAGTTTTACCATTAAACTATGCTTTCAAGTTTATATGAAATAATTTTATAGTGCCATTATCTTACTTGTTCCAATGGCTAGAATAAGCACCAATACATCCTTTTGTAATAATGTGCTCCCTTAACAAAAGCTGTGGTAGTTGTACTATTAGTTCTACTCATTAATCAAAGATTTTCTTTTCTCTGTATGTTCTTCTCTCAATTCAACTAACATCCCTTTTTCATCTTCCTAGAAATATACCTACACATGCTATCTATATTGTTAGAATGACTCATATACATGCTATCTATATTGTTAGAATGACTCATAATTTCAATATTCATGCATAGTGGGCTATGTTCTCCTCAAAGTCAAACCCTTGTTCATTGCTCTCAGGAGCACAAACAAGCATATATATTGGTATTTAAGACTATATAAATATCAATACTAGAGTGTGTAAAAATCAGGAAAAACAAGACAGAAATCATGAAATTTCAAGCTCATCATGTCCAATGGTGGCAAGGAATGGTGGAGCAATGATCAAACTGATGACGGGCTTTGCCGAGGTCAGTGATGATGCTGGAGATGTTGGTGGAGATACGTTGATTGCAGTATTGATGGCATCCAACCTCACAAATATACAAGTCCGTATTTAAAAGCTGGATTATTGCAGGAAGGGGCAACTGACAAATTTCTGCCTAATTAGACATGGCCATATATTCCTTGCCTAGTTGGGCAGGAAATGTGAGAGCTACAAGTGGAAAAGAATGGAAGGGATTGAAGGTTCCATTTACGTCAGAGAAGTGCTATTTTTGCTCAGTTGTTGTTCCTTGAGATGCTAACTAAAAGGGGAGAATTGGAACTCGACCTCGGTCCATCGTGGTTCTTAGGCGCTTGCTCATATCAAGGCTATGTGTACCATATGGGCCCTGCACGCTTCCGACTGCGCCATTTCAATTTTGCTCAATATTATTTATAAAGGTTGATCAATGCATTGTGTGGGTAAATTTAGGCTTTAGATGAGGAGGGATTGATAGTAAGATTGAAAGAAGTGTCATTTTTGCTGACCGTTGTGGTCAGTGCCCCTAGCCCTGCAGACACTAGCGAGAAATGGAGTTTTGAAAGTAAGCTCCTCCTCATCATTGTTTTCAGCGCTTGCTCATCTAAGGCTGTGTGTGCTGTTCTCCGGCCAATA
>JABAJZ010007069.1:0-13386 GCA_018857265.1 Termitomyces sp. T32_za158 | reverse complement strand
TCTGCCGACCTAAGTGTGCTAAGCCTTTTGAGCTCTGTAGTGTATGGAGGAGTGACTGTGGGTGAAGTTCGTTTTTTTCAGTGGTAGCTAGTTACAGTTTATATACTAGTCCGAGTCGGTAACCGTATAGTAATCATTCATAAAATTTTCTACTAGAGAAGTCGCGGCAATCTCGTGGCGCCTGCGAGTCGGCAAGAAAAAGATTTCAAGAAAATTTACCAAGCTTCTATACATATAAAACTGTGGCGTTGATTGGCATCAAAGTCAAAGCTTCCTGCTGGCAGGGAAAATGGCCATCAGCTCTGCACAAACTAACCATTTTGATTTTAATTGCGATGCGCTGTGGGCGCCTTGGGCGGCTGATGCGTAGTTGGGCAGGCACTAAGTCTTGTGATGTCACATGGTGTGGCAGGTGACTTGCCACCTTGTGGTCGTGTGCTTCCATGTATGTGTGTGTGGCCTAATTGCTGAATATTGGCTGGAAACGACACGGCAGACAGACCAAGGCTCATCAGTGCATCAACCAAGTGAAGGAAATCCTGACCAGGTACCAAGAGGCTCACCCTGGATATCCAAGCAGTCAAATGATGTGGAAATGACTAGCAATGACACTATAGAAGTCGATTCAACATATTTACCAGACGTTATCATGGAAATGAATCTGGAGCCACCTGATGCAGATGTAACACTTGCAAATGCTACTCTCTTTATGCGAGATGCAATTTGGTGGCGAGAAATGTGTCGTGCAATCATAGAAGGGGATACTGAGAGAGTTTGGGAAAGTTTAAAGATAAATTGGTTATAAAATTGTGCCCAAAGGAAAATACTTAATAAGCTCATTTTGTAGATATGGATTTTTACATTTGCTGGAAGTGGCAACCCCTACTACTCACAGTACCTTTTGGAGTTATTCTGTAACTTCAAATGGGAAATCGATGAACCTTCCAAGCAATCTATTATGTCAAACTGGCTTGTCCGCATATATAAGAGTGGGGATTTTACCGAAATGGATTGGATGCAAGAGCGCTACAACTTCTTTCTTGAGGACTTTGCACAACATAAAGGGAAGGAATTCAGTGAAGCATTCTACTGAAAGGTTGTGGCAATGAATGTGCATCATTTTTCACACTTAAAAGATGTAATGGAGGAGGCAGTGTCACTCAAGATGCGAACCAGAAAGCACTCCAAAACTGACCTTGACAATGAAATTAATCTGCTTTTGAAGCTTCTTTGTGAAGCCGAGGTCAATTGCTTCCATCCAAGTAGAAACGAGGGTTTCAAGGCAGTCGATCATTTTGAAGAGGGGCACCGATTACTTCCTGACAAGATAAAAAAATTCATTGAATGTTCTACTGCATTTACAGACATCCAAGGAAACCAGACATCCATTGTTGGGATGGAATTAACTACAGCTAATGACTGGAACACTGATGAGCCAATTTTTCACCAGAGAGAAGAAAACACTTTACCACCTCGACTGACAATCCTCAATGATGAATTCTACGCAAATAAAAGAGTTGGTAAGTAATCACAAAACTTACTTCTAAATAATTACTTACACAATTTACGCTGGCGCTTGAAATTAGGCTCATCAAGAGCATTTGATGGCGAAGCAAGCATTTGAGCTGTATTTGCAAATGCAATCTTCCAAGGTGGAGGTTCCCAATTGGAAGACAAAAATGGCTGGCCAGACACATCAAGAGTGTTGTGTGTTAAGAGGAGAGCTGGGCGACGGGCAGGAAGCCAGATAGTGAGCAATTGTTGAACATCATTATTCTCCTTATCTGTTGCATTGGCCATCGTTCTTTTCTTTGCTAATTACAGTAGTTAACTCAAGGATAGTCAAAAATATGTGCATAAATTCACATACTATTATTGGCTGCTCTGGTCACAGCGGCTGCACGACTTCTCTTTTCCCTTGTTTGCATAATATCTGACTCATATGTTGCATTCAGGCCTTCAATGAGTAAAAACAACTGTTTGCCATCATGCTTGAGGTATTTCCATCTATCTAAGATGACATCCATGGCCTCTTTTGATCGTAAGAGATGGATGGTAAAGATCAATCCCTCAAGATCAACCCCAGTCCAAAAGTCAGCCGTGGTAGAATATTGTGAGTGTGCGGTATTTTTGATGAGGAGATGTTCACATGCAAAATGATGTAGCATAGCGTGTGCATGGACACGGTATTTTTTAGTGAGCGGTTGTGGCAGAGGTGCAGTGTGTATACGAGTTTTGATTCTTTGGGCATTGGCTGGATGTTCTGAAGGTAGGCTCTGAGAAATGACAAAGCCAGGAGGCATTGAAGGGGACTTGGGCTGTTCCAGAATGGGTCACAGGAGTTACAATGAAGGCGCTTTTTTGCCACTTGACATGCGAAAAGTGCATGACCATCAGTGTTACCAAGAAACTTGTTCAACTCAATGTTGATACACTTCCCTTGCAAGTGAGCAGCTACAATAGCCTTAATCTTGTCTTCAACAAGACGCTTCTCCTTTCCACTGCTGTCTGCTTCCTTCGTCTTCCATGTCTTCCCTTTTGACTTTTTGTCCTGTCCACATGTATTAACATTTTTGAGCGGCTCAGGAGCTGTGTCTAGTAAAAACTCTCGAACAGATGCAGCCAGTGCTGGCTCAATATAAGTCCAACTCCGTGCCTCTGTTTCCAGGTCCCGCCCTGTACGACCATTCTGCTGCACCAAGGCTTCGACAGTATCCGGAACACCCAGGTTGATTGAGTCAGTGATATTGCGGATGTTCATTCCTAGACCAAACGCAACAGTAGCAATGATTGCACACGTTTGAGGATTAGTCTCAAAGAGTTCCAAGGTCCGTCTGTTGTATGCTGGTGAAGTTATTGAGCTCCACAGCCTAACATACTCTAGTCGTTGTGGACCACGTTCAAATTGATTCCATCCATACAGTGCCACTCTGAGCTGTAAATCAAGCGATGCACAATAGATTACACCCTTGATCCCAGATGTTATAAACACCCATTGAATATCAGGAAATATCCAGCCAGTAAGTGGAGTCCGCAACTCCATGATAATAGTTCTAACATTGGAACGTTCACAAGATAAGCGCACCAAGTGAAACTTGACTCTATGAGAAGAATTCTCAGCTTTGAACCCAAGAGATTTGCATAGTGCATTAGTCTCCTTGCCCGGGCTGAGAGTTGCAGTCACAGCAACTGTTATGCAGTGCTTAGAAAGACGATGTCGTAGGTTTTCAATTTGCTTGTAAACGGGCCGGAACTCCTTGCCCCATGGAGTCAAGACATGAGCTTCATCAATTCCAAGAAGGACTGCATTAGCACAAAACTCTGGATGGCGTAGAACATGATCCATGGCTGTAGTTGCAAGCTGCTCAGGTGACATGAGAACAATTGACCATTTACAGTCACGGATTTCCTAATGCAGGTCTCGGCCTTCGTTTGTGGCTGCACAGATAGTTTCAGCATTCAAAGCAACCACTCAAAGACCATGCTGACTGATCTCCCGAGCCTTAAGATGTTGTGAGTGATAAGAGCTCCTAGATGGATCAAAAACTGACATGATTGTTTCCAAGCTCAACGAGAGGTGTGATGATGATTCCCACCGGAGATTTAGGAGGCTTGGCCATACTAGGGACTGGATGTTTGAGTAGATGTTGTAGGATGCAGATAGGTCCCCAAAATGAAGCAGTCTTGCCCCCTCCAGTGTGAGTTACAAGCAACACCGGAATTTTGTCCAGGATGTGAGCCCAGACATCAACTTGAAAATCACGAGGTCCATTTCTCCACTCTGGAACAAGCTGTTCCATGATTCCACGGATATGAGCACAGCCTTCAAGCGAGCGCCATGAGTATTCAACGGCGCGATGCTGCGACGTCATCTAAGCGCGACGCGTTTGGAGATAATTGAAGTTCAATAATATTACATTTGACATTACAAATCAATATTCTATATTAGGTACATATACTGGCTTACATACTCGCCAAGATGCCCGAATCGACCCGTCCGCCAAAAAGCCCATCAATGAATGTAGACTAAAGCGCTCGTTAGCAATACAGAGTAAGTAAGAATTGCCGGAAAATCTGTTAGGTGGGAAGGGAAGGTTGGATGGAGTGGTTGAGTGGAGGGCAACAATCTGGATGACAGTAATTTTTTCAAGGATTGTCTGCCTCGAGCTTCGGGGGCGTTAGAGAAGAACAGGCCCATGTGCGTAGCTTACAACATTTTTGAAAACACCTCCTAAAGCGAAGCACCCAACAGTTTGTAAACTCGTTTAGATTAATTAATTCAGTGATTTGTTAAATAAACAATGCCAAACTCGAAAATTCTCCATGGATTTACGGAAAAGAGATAAACAAGATGTGAGTACAGAACTCGAGAGAAAGGTAGGTAAAATAGATTCTATTCATCTCAAATAAGCCAAGAAAGCTTCAGATTTCCATCATCCCAGGGATCAAACAATGTCAGGGGGTACTCCTCACAGGAGGTGTTCGGTTGCGCTGCCAATTTGGAAACCGTGACCTTGCAGAGGGTGTAGAGAAGCTCGGCCCCATACCTGGTTGCATCTTGTCAGGAACCAGGTACGGGTCATCGGTGCCCAGCTGCCATCTGAAGTTTCAAAGGCGAACAATGAAGTGTGTGAAGGAATATTAGAGTTTGTCTTTTTGTGATGAAGGGCTAGCATAAGGCTGATGATTTCATTGTTGTCTGAGGCGGTGATGTCGGCACCTGAGAAGGCAGTTGTCTTAGACCAAGGAATGTGGAAAGAGCAAAACTTGTTTTGAGTGGGAGTGGTAGAAAAATGGAGGTTCAAACTTGCACGAGTGACGTGAAATTGTGGGTTGAAAGCTCGCATACTGTGGATGACAAGTTCACCCAGTCTGCAACAAGACCAAAAAGCTGTAGCTGCAACAGCTCAAACTGCAGTGTCGAAAGAGTTGGACATGTCAAGGCCATTGAACAGGGTGTGCATATGCTCGATTGTAACAGGGGGTCTCGGAGGTCGTCTCAATGATTCAGGTGCAAGCTGCCCTACGCCGTGCTTTGTAAGGTTAAGGACTTCACCACCATGCCATTTTGCACCACGTAGAATGTGCCAAAAACGTATACCAGCCAACCAATTTGTGACTGTGGACTCAGCAATGCGTCCTGACCATGAAGCACAGAAGAGTGAGAGGAGTGACTCAGAAGCCGACATACGTTTACGCTCAGGAATGTGTGCATCATCACAAAATTGATTGAACCTTAATAGACCAGCAGCATAATTAGAACGTGTGTTTGGAGCGATAGAGTTCAGAATAGTCCAGAAGAGGGAGATGACATGGGGAGGTTGCGCGATATGTGATAAGTATTTTATGTGGGAAAGAGAATGGGATGTGATCCATGCCTGCAAATGTGAGATAGCAGGAACATGTGGTCGTAAGTAGAAAGGAGAGATGGAACATCCGTGTCGGGGTTTCCTGGCTCTTTTGTTTTTACCATGTGTCACTTGCGGCCCCCAATGAATGACAACTTGAGCTGAGCTGTCTAATTGGGGAGTGGCAATGGCAGCGCAAGCATGTGCAAGCGCAGTTTCCATGAGGTGGTCAAAAGACATGGAAAAGAAAAGGTTTTAGCTCAACAGGGAGCTCAATCTGAGGTTTAATGCGAAGCGCAGGATTGCCTAACTCGCCGCAAGAGAAAGGATTGGCCCTGTTTGCATTAGATTCGACGTATTTGATTGTAAAAGTGATGTTGACAGAACATGAGATATTTTCCATGTGTTGTATCACAAGGTTGACCTGAAAATTTTGGCTTTGGCCATTGGTAAAAGCATCTATCACACCTTGGTTGTCAGAGTGAATTAAAAAATCCCATAAGGCGGTCTTTGACCGCAGAGCCCGCTACTTTGAATTAAGACAATTCACACATCCCATGTACAGACTGTTTTCATCTACCGGCCATTGTGTAAATGTGAATACAAGAAAATGCAGTCAATCCAAGCTCAATGAAATCAATACATAGTACTTGTTTACGTTAATGAAAAGATCATATAAACCGATAATCCAAAGGAGGATAGTGCCATTTCTAATCAATACAGTTAACACAAAGTGTACAAACATGCTGGAGTGTTGCACCTTGTATTCAGATGCTTTGAGAGTGGGCCAATTTGCTAGCCCAAAATACATAGGCAGAACCTGCCAGAGATGCGCACGATTGTCTACATGTAGGGTTTGAATATCACCCACACACGACGGACAGAAATGGTGGGACGGCGTCGAACTCCATGGTGTGAACGGCATGAACGTAGTTTGTTCACTACATGTACCGATACCAAAATAAGATGAGCAAAGACTATTGCGTGCTGATACACAGTGTTTGGCATCTGAGCAGAGACCTCCTGGAGTCCATGCAAACAGCCATATCCAGATGAAGTGACGTTGAGCAGTGCACAACAATTGCTTGCCAACAACAATTTGAACAACATCGACAGGATCAAGGCATGCGACGGTGCCATCAGACTGGGTGACGCCACACCTGATATCATGCTATGTGGGAGACTGAGAGTAGTAAACGCAAGCGACGCACCACGGTGTAATGCATACATATACAAAGCAAGACAGTAGGAACAGTAGATTGTAGACTGAACAGTTTGCATGTGTTCAGGATATCAAATTCCGAACCAGGTCTATTCTACAGTGTGGAAAGGGTGCAAATGCACACCTCATCGAACGCTACCAGAGTCAAGGGGTATGCCGTGCAAACATGATAGACCAGATGCGCATATATGGTTGAAATGCCAAAATGATTGCTGAGATATAAGAGGGAATCTGCAACGTCGACGCAAAGCAGAATGGGATCATACAACAATCTATATAAATCAGTCAAGTGTTTTGGATTATGGATGGTACATATGGTTCCAAACCATACATAGCAGAGAACAGCACGGAAAAATTGACAGGATCTTCTTCCTAAATAATCAGAGTACTTATACTGGCCATCTGAATGATGGGGACGGTTGAGCCACACCTTGGAAAACTGTGTTATGGAGTATATGAGGTCAACGACTTCGTAGTCACGTGTTCCTAGTTCTTAAGGTTTGAACTCGCGTTTTGCCACCTCAGTTGTTCCTTCCATCTAACAGAACCTGAGGTGGTACGTTTTATTGTTTTTATGAGTAGATGATTCAATACCTATCTGACTGTTATCCAGTACTCTGTTTGACCGTCTATAGGTATGCTAATATAGTTGTTCCTTCCATCTAACAGAACCTGAGGTGTACTCTGTTTGACCGTCTATAGATTCTCGAATACGGCTTAGCAGGTTATGGGCATCCCTTGTGGATTGCTTAGCACGATTTGAGTCTCTTGGGCAGTTATATTCCGGCTGCGTTTGGGTGTGGTCTTTTGACCTTTCTCCCCTTACTCATCTCCTTGTTCGTTCGGGATCTCTTGGATTCTTTGGGCGTTCTTCTCGGGTTTCTTCATGTCGGTTCCTCCTTCTGGCACGGATCCGTTTATTTCTCGGCATGCTTCTGTACCTCCTTCCCATCCCATTTCTCCATCGACTGCTTCGAATCTTGATCAACCCACTCCGCACGTTCCCCAGACGCGTCCGCTTCATGACCCTCCTCCACATATGTTTCCTCAACATCCAGACACGTCTGAAACCTTAGTTTCCCCCGCATATATTCGACCGTTTAAGCTTTCTCAGAATAGGAATGTTTGTCCCGCATATACTCATGCCCAGGCTTCGCCCACTCCTCTCTCTTTCTCTCATTCTCATCCTGAAATGCAATCTGGTCCGTCTCCTCGTACCAGGGTTCCAAGTAATCCTTTTTGGACTTCCTCTGTTCCGGTGGGCCAGACTACGTCTCTTCCTGACTCATTCTCTTTTCGTCCATTCTCCGATGTCAACTCGCATTCGTTTCCTCCTCGTTCTGATTCTGGACCTACTCCTGTACCTCTTCCGACTAGTAATCAGTCTTCGGGTTCCCGTGGCCGTTCGCGCCAGGCTCCCCCAGTGGTTCCCTCTGCGCCGAGTGTTCCTGGTCATGACCTTCCTCATGCGGATACCACCACTTTTACGCCTTCTGGTCCCGTTCCTGCATCGTTCCCGGGTAATTTTCATCCTCAACCGTTTGTTTTCCAGTCTCCTCCTTCTCCTTTCATTCACGTCCCTGCTGCTCCTGGTCCTGAGGCTCCGAATTCTCACCCAATCGATCATCGCTTTCCTTATCAGCCCTATTTTCCTAATGTTCCATTCAATGGTTATCCTCCGGGTTCTTTTCATCCTCCGTACTTGTCACATCCTTATTATGGCCCTCCCCAACAAGCTTGCTATGGTCATTCTCATATTGCTCATCATCCTAGTCAGCCATCCAGCCAGCCTCCATCGGTTCCGGTTCCAGTTCCAGTATCTCCTTCTCCTCCACCCCGACGTTCGCGCTCGACTTTGGCTCCTGCTCATGATTCTCCTGTTGACACAAAGCTTCCTCCTCTTAATACTATTCCTCGGTTCGCTTCCTCTGCAGACTGGGGTTCCTGGTATAACGCGATGATGGCGTTGATTGACCATCTTGGACTCAATGGTCATATATGCCTGATCCCGCCCCTGGGTTCGTTCGACGATCCTACTTGCGAAGTTGTTCTTGCTCCACTAGTTGATGAACATTCTAGCCAGGCTGAGCGTGTCGCTTACAAGAACTTTTGGCGGAATGACAATATTTGCTCTTATGTTCTTACTGGCAAACTGTCCACTGAAATCTTCAATTCTCTTCCGCCTTGTCGTGGTGGGCCTCACAATCTCCCCACACTTACTGCACGTGATATCTTAGGTCTGCTTCGTCGTCGCTTTAGCGTTGGTAGTGCGGCTGCGGCCCAGAAGTTGAAGGATTCTGTGTTTCGATTTCCTTGTGCTCCTCGTGCGATTCCTTCTTATGTTCAAGCTTGGCGTGCCGCTGTAAATCAACTGTCGGACACACCTTGGGACTTTACTCCGTATGAAAGGATCCAGAAGTTCATGGACGGTATTCCGGGCCATCCGTCTTTCAATTCGATTCGCGATAGTGTTCGGAAGTCCTGGGAGCAAAATCCTCTGGGAACATACAATTTCTTTGATTTGGCTGATGAGATATTGGACATTGATATTGATATCCGTCGCCGCAATCCTCAGCATGATGAGAAGAAACAAAGGTCCCCTCCTCCGATCCATGCTAATCCGACTGCAACAGCGAATGCGCCTTCCCAGGATTCTACGAATCGTCGCCCACCGGATCCCCCTGTCCCCAAAGATTTCGCCAACAGCCGGCCACGCGCACACGTTGCTGCGAATGATACTATCACTGAACCTTCCTTCCAGCCAGACTCTTTCTATATTGACGACGATGATTCCACTGTACTATCTGCCTCTGCTGAGGATTCCAATGACATTGTTTTAACTGCGTATGACTCCTTGTGTGATAAGTCAAATGACATTCCTCCCTATTTCGCGTTTGTGGGTTCATCCGACCCTGTGGCTCTGGCGAGCATTTCATTGCGCTTTAACTCATTGATTGACTCTGGGTGTACGACTCATCTTATCCGCGATAGAGAATTTTTTTGGTCATACCATCCTGATCGGGCCACGCCGGTTGGTACTGCAAATTGTGGGATTCTTTCAACGCTCGCTAAGGGAGAAGTTCGTTTTCGATCTCATGTTGATGGCAAGAATGTTACTATCGTGCTTCGTGATTGTCTTCACGCACCGGATATTCCCATCAACCTCTTATCTGTTGGCTCAATGACCGAAAATGATATGAAACTAGTATTTGAACGCGACGCAACATCCATATATTTTCCGTCTACCAATATCATCCAACCTCTTCAGGCATCGGTTCACAATCGTCTTTCATTCCTTTATTGTGACTTTATTCTCCCGAACACATCGATTCCTTCTGCCTTGGTCTCTATTTCACCAACGACTTTTCCTCGTGTAACTCCAACACCCGATCTTTGGCATAGACGCCTGGGTCATCCGTCACAAGCGACGACTCGTGCTGTACTGACAAAGAACTTTGGTTCTGGGGTTGACTACGTTGGATCGTTTGATGATTCACATTGCATTCCTTGTATCCTAGGCAAACAACCGGCAAAGCCTTTTGACAATTTTCGGAAGAGGGCAACTACTGTGTGTGAACTTTTACACATGGATTCTTGTGGTCCTTTCCCTATTCAATTCTCAAACGGCAATGCTAAACACTTCAATTCTATCCTCGACGATTTCTCCAATTTTGGGAGTACCGCATTACTATCCTCAAAAGATCAGGTTACAAAACACTTTAAGACTATACAGGCACAATGGGAATTGAAATCCGGCAATCAAGTACGGACGATACGTTGTGATAATGCCGCTGAGTTCATTGCTGGGAATTTACGAGAGTTTTTCAGACAGAAAGGGATCGTGGTTCAGGCGACTGCACCATATGCTCACAAGCAGAATGGTAAGGCAGAGAGATATATTTGCACTATAGAGGACACGGCGCAGGCTTTGATTGCAGAGGCAGGCCTTCCCCTATCTTTCTTGGGTGATGCTATTTTAACAGCGCAATATCTTCGAAATCGTTTACCTTCGACGACGCTCCCTGCTCTTACAACTCCGTATGAGGTCATGGAAAAATCAAAACCCTCCTTCTCGCATCTTCGGGTGTGGGGTTGTCAGTGTTTTGTTTTACATCCAGCTGAAATTCGTTCAAAAGGAGATTCTCGTCGCTTTGAAGCAATCTTCGTTGGATACGAAGAAGGTCGCGTTGGTTGGCGAGTCCGAGATTTGAATGGGAAATATTATTTTTCTCGTGATGTCGTTTTCAACGAAAATGTCCGTGGGCGTTTGAAATCTCCTTCTAGACCGCGATCTATATCTCCCGCCTCTATGCATCAATCAATGGTTGATCAATTACCGTTGAACTCTAAACAATTACCTATTACAGCGGATCCACAATCCACTATTCGATCTCAATCTACCTCTCCAGTTTCAGAAACTCAAACTTCGATAATCCAAGATGTAAATCCTCCCTTGGAGAATCAATCATCGATTACCAATGATCAATTATTGAATTCGAGACCTCGCCGGACCGCTAAACCTACTGCAGCAGGTCAGGCTTTCATCGAAGAAATAGCGCGTCGGAATGATCGACTTACTCGTCTTCGTGCAAATCGTTCTTCGAAGGTTCAACCTCATCAGGGTCTTATGGCGATTTTAGACATTGCGTCTTTAATTTCTTCTCATGACATCACTTTATCAGACAACATGGATGATCTTGCCGATTTGGAAACACCAGTTTTAGCCAAATTCAAGGCATATATGGCATATGGTCCAGATCCTCTTCGTTTTCGTAACCAGAAAGCATACGACTTAAATAAACCACCTGAAAATTATTACGAAGCTACTCATCGACCCGACGCTGACGTTTGGAATGAGGCCATGAAACGTGAAGTGGATAGCCTGAAATCACTGGGTGTGTTTGTTCCGACGGATTTACCGCGTGGTCGGAAAGCGATTGGGGTTCGATGGGTTTTTGCGCACAAATTGAATCCGGATGGCTCGATCATACGAGGGAAAGAAAAAGCCCGTTTGGTGGCTCAGGGATTTAGTCAACGTTCGGAAGACTATGGATCGACATATGCACCAGTAGCGAAGATGGCGAGCATAAGGATTGTACTTGCATATGCAACTTTACATGATCTCGACCTATTCACTTTTGACGTGAAGACTGCTTTCCTTAATGCACCCCTCACACACGAAATCTATTGTAAATCGATTCCGGGATTTCCGAACGAGGATCCGAAGAAGGTCAATAAAGTCACTCGGGCTCTTTATGGATTGAAACAGGCATCCCATGAGTGGTATGCTGTGCTTCGAGATGCTCTAGAATCACTTGGTCTTATACGTTGTGCCGTTGATCACGCGGTCTTCTTGGGACGTTTTTCAACCCCACCAGATAGTTCGATTCCAAAACCCTCGGATGGTCAAGATCTCTTCATAATAATCTGTATTCATGTCGATGACGGATTAAATGCTACAAATTCGAAACCATTGTACGACTGGATCATTACTCGCCTCAACGAAAGATTTCAGGTTATAGACTCGGGCGCGACATCGCTTTACTTAGGGATTCGCGTAACGCGCGATCGCAGCCAACGTAAACTTTGGCTTTCCCAAACTGGTTTTATCAACGAGATGCTTACAACATACAATCTACACAAAGCTACGCCATTGTCATTACCGCTTAATGGGAAATTAAGTGATCTCCCTGAAGCACCGCCTAATTCTCTTCCGGAAATCCCTGACGAAGAGGTCACTATTCATTATCAACGACTTGTCGGCTCGATTTTGTATCTCAGTCTTTGCACACGTCCGGATCTTGCATTTACTGCTATGTCTCTTGGCCAATACAACTCAAGACCGATGAGAGCTCATCTGCTAGCGGCAAAGCGCGTATTAAGATATCTTGTTGGGACCAAGTTCTATGCTTTGGAGTACAATTTCTCACGTCCAATAGACAACCCGCCGACCAGATTAATGTTTCCTTCTGATTTTGGTGTCGTGGATGCTGACTGGGCTTCGGACTCTGAAACACGACGCAGTGTTTCGGGATATGCGTTTTTTCTTTACTCGAGCCTTGTATCTTGGTCTTCAATCAAACAGAAGACCGTCGCTCTTTCATCGACTGAAGCCGAATATATGGCATTAGCTCATGCTATGAGGGAGGCCTTGTCAATTCGCTATCTCGTTACCTCTCTGGATTTACCGATTCCTCGACCTTTCCCGCTATACTGTGACAACAAAGGTGCTCTTGATATTGCAAATTCTGATTCGACATCATCACGATCAAAACATATCGATATACGATACCATTTCATCCGGGAACACATTTCTTCTGGGTCTTTTCAGACGACTTGGGTACCGACGCATGAAATGATAGCAGACATATTGACGAAGCCACTTCCGAAGGATCTGCATTACAAGTTTGTAAATGACTTAGGTATTGTTACACATCCTTGATTGATTCTTTATTTTTATCTCTTTCTTTCGTTACTACTCTGTCGCTGATGGGGTTGTGTTATGGAGTATATGAGGTCAACGACTTCGTAGTCACGTGTTCCTAGTTCTTAAGGTTCGAACTCGCGTTTCGCCACCTCAGTTGTTCCTTCCATCTAACAGAACCTGAGGTGGTACGTTTTATTGTTTTTATGAGTAGATGATTCAATACCTATCTGACTGTTATCCAGTACTCTGTTTGACCGTCTATAGGTATGCTAATATAGTTGTTCCTTCCATCTAACAGAACCTGAGGTGTACTCTGTTTGACCGTCTATAGATTCTCGAATACGGCTTAGCAGGTTATGGGCATCCCTTGTGGATTGCTTAGCACGATT
>JABAJZ010007068.1:0-13482 GCA_018857265.1 Termitomyces sp. T32_za158 | reverse complement strand
ACATGCCAAAAGTCTATCACCAGTTCTCTCAGCATTGAATTTTGATTTGAATTTTGATACAGAAGTGTCTAGGATCAATGTTTCCATACCAATCAATGTTGATGCTATACCTGATCAAGTCAACAAACATGGCAATCTCAAAAGAATTGCGTGTTAGGGTGTGAAGCTAGAATTTCCACCTGGACAGTCTCCCCACACTAGCTATCCCTTTGACACAATGATGATGCCCAATTCTATAGAAGAGTTGGGTGCACGGTATGATTTTTGTACAGGAGTCCCGGTCAGAGTCCCAGTTACTGGAGGGAAGCGGCAGCGAAAAGGTATGTAGGAAGTGGTGAAGGAACTTAGCAAAATAATGAAAGCTAGCACACATGGGGCACTAGCGATGAGGGGTCAGTAACCAAAGTCGGTATATAAAATTGCTAGTGGCTGCCCAAGATGGCAACCTGCTGTTGGTAAGTCAAAGTGGTCACCCGGAATGGCAATCCAAAGGCGGCAGTACTATTGGTAGTACTGAGGGCAGTAAAGCAAAGACACAAAAGAATCAACTTATTACAACTTAAGTCTGATGACCTAAGTGCGCTAAGTTTGAGCTCTGAAGTGTAGCAATGAGTGAACTGGGGGTGAAGTTTGTTGTTTTCAGTGGTAGCTAGTTACAGTTTACATACTAGTCCAAGTCAGTAACAGTATAATAATCATTCATAAAATTTTCAAACGGAGAAGTCACAGCAATCTCGTGGCGCCTGCGAGTCAGCAAGAAAAAGATTTCAAGAAAATTTACCAGGCTTCTATACATATAAAAATGTGGCATTGATTGGCATGGAAGTCAAAGCTTCATGCTGACAGGGAAAATGACCATCAGCCCTGCATGAACTAACCATTTCAATTTTAATTGCAATGCGCCACAGGTGCCTGGGGTGGCTGATGCATAGTCGGGCAGGCGCTAAGTCTTGTGGTGTCACATGGTGTGGCAGGTGACTTGCCACCTCATGGTCACGTGCTTTTGTATGTGCGTGTGTGTGTGTTGGCTAACTGCTGGATACTGGCTGGAAACAACGTGACAAACAGACCAAGGCTCATCATCTCCCCCCAACTTGAAAAATTAACTGTCCTCAGTTAAAGTCAGAAATCACATACCTGGTCTGTGCGCCGCCATGGTCTGTGCACTACCGACCTGTATAAAAGCAGACTGCACCACCTGTTATGCCTCACTTTAGTATTTCTCCAATGTCTTCCTCCACTGCATCCACCTCCCCCATCTCTCCAGCCAATCTTGCTGCTTGGGCCTATGTCCCAAAGCTTGACATGTTCCTTGCTTCCCTTGCTAACATCAGTCTAGGTGCTGATCAGTGGACAGCAGTGGGCACCATACGGGTCTTTGAGAAGTGGCTATGGCATAAGAAGCAGGCAGCAGAGGTCACGTGGAGTCGGGAGGAGGAGATGTGAGAGTGGTGTGTGGCGCGGTATGTGGAGAATTTGGGTGCAGCTTGGTTAGTGCCCTTCGAGGCCATCTTTGTAAGATTTTCAACAGTTTCCTTACTGCCTGTTGCTAATTATAGTCGGTAGGCTCCCATTCCACCTCGCTAGAGGATCAACTGGCCGTGCTGTTAGCCAATGAAAGCGGTGGCTTGATGGTAAGCGAGCTGCCCCCTGCATAAGTACTGATCAACACAAGGTCAACATTTACGTGAAGCCTCTTGTGGAAATAGAACTAGATTAGCAAGTGCATCTTTGGGCTGAGGCTGCTGAGCAACGGTTGGTGGAGTTATTGTTGGAGGAGAAACAGGCTTTGTTGGGGGAACGAGCCACCCTCATGGCAAGTACAATGGCAGCTGGGCAGGCAGCAGGATTTTTGGCTCCTGAGACATCAGTGGCAGGTGCAAACACTGGCGGTCTAGCACAGGTACGGCAGCAACAGTGGCAGGGGAAGCAGAGGTGGCAAGCGGACCCTCTGTACTGGCGGTAGAGTCAGCAGACAAAGCAGAGGATGAAGCAGATGATGAAGACAAGACTCCAGTTACTCCCAAGAGAGCGCCGACTGCTGGCAGAAGCGGCCCATTGCTTGCAGTAATTAAAAGGGCCTCAAAGTCCATGACTCCTTCCAAGTGCCGTTTGCAGAAGGTGGTGCCTCAGTACAAGGTATGTAACTTCAACCATTTGCAAGAAAGGACTTTGCGACTCATGCTGCATGGCAGCCGCCTACTGCGACGACCTTTACCAATGTCCAACTTTGCAATCTGCTGGTACCGCGTCGGGATGAAGTGGTCCTGGATGCCGACCAACATGCAGGAGAGAATGTGCTAGGGATCAAAGGCAAGAAGACGGCCTCCCTTGTTGCTCGCAACAACTGCAAGCTGCAGAAGGGTTTGGTAAGCCATGGACTTCTTCCTCATTTTTGTTGCTAAGTCTTCCCATTGTTAGTGTGACAAATGCTGGGCTGACAATGACCCTGAGTCTTGCTGGTACCTGACAGGCGCTCAACCATGTTACTGCTGTGACGCCCTCAAACAGGCCTGTACTTTCTCTGGCATGAAGTCCTGCAAACATGGCAAGGTTGATCCACACATGCAGCAAAATTTTGAAAAGGCGGTACTGGTTCAACATGCCAGGAAATTTCTGTTGGAACAGCGGAAGTTAGTGGTGGAGGGCAGCCAGGCAGCAATCAGCGCTGCAAGTCTGTTGCTCCTGACTGGTCAGTCGCCAGGGGTGGTAGTGGTCGAGTTGGCGGTGGAGCCTGTGACTCCAAAAGGGAAGGAAAAGGCAGTAGAAGCACCATGGAAGCGGCAAGCTTTTGACGCAGTTGACAAGCAGCCTTTAAAGCAATAAAAAAGCAGTACAACAAGCTGGACAACTCTCAAAGTGGTAGTGCGGCGTCGGAAAGAGACCCTCCCTGTAGCGGGTCCTAGTCAGCAGATCATACCAATCAATCCAATTGAGCCCATCCTGCGTCCTGGCAGTGTGGTACTTTCTAATCCAGAAAAGGCCAGCGGTAATGAGGCACCTAGTGACTACAAGAGTGCTGCTGAGTCTTCCTCCTCCAGTTTTTCTGAGTTCAAAGTTCCTGCTTTTCCTGTGTGTGTGCAGTAAGTCAATTGGTTCTCCTACCAACCTTGGCTAATGACTATGAGTATGTGCAACCAAATTGGGTGCCGTTGCTGATTCCTTGCATCAACAGTCAGGAGTTTCTTTGGCTCGGGAAGGCGCTGGACTACCCCATTTCTGCCCTGCATCCCGCTCAATACATTGAGGTGGCTAAGGAGAAGGCGGTAGGAATGGCCGAGGTGATGAGGAAGGATATGCGAGCAGCGGCAGTAGAAATGGAGGGCCTGCGA
Organism: Termitomyces sp. T32_za158; assembly: GCA_018857265.1. NCBI lineage: Eukaryota > Fungi > Basidiomycota > Agaricomycetes > Agaricales > Lyophyllaceae > Termitomyces > Termitomyces sp. T32_za158. The sequence continues at coordinate 10,150 of JABAJZ010007068.1, read as the reverse complement.
CTGCAAAAGAAGATCATGGAATGCAGCATGGACATCTTGAAGCGGTATCAGGCCGACTGCATGGAGGCGCTGGAGTGGTGGGAGGCCAACAAAACCCATCTACGGCAACCATATGCCACCCTCTTTCCACTTCCGCCTGGCACCTTGCTGGATGCGACTGTTTTTATAAATTGTACTTATTGGTTTTCTTCTTCTTCTTTGGTCGGTAATTCTTCTATAGGTGGTAAGTCTTCATCATCCAAAAGGTTGGTTTCTTCAAGTTGTCTCAATTTTGTGGTGTTGATGTCTAGCACTTCAAGCGGTAAGGGAATGTGTTGCCATGCCAAGTATGGTAAGAGGCGGAGGGCAGCAACTGGTTGGAAACCAGGAAAACAAGGTGAAACAAGGCAAAGCTGAGGTGAAGACGAGTGCCGGGCAAAATAGAAAAGGTTTAACAAGTCGAGGTCAAAATGGATAAATGTAGATGAGGCAAGTTCCGGGCAATAATGGATAAGTTGAGACAAGATAAGTCAAAGATTTATGAGGCAAGACAAAATGAGATGAAGTTCAAAATAAGCAGTAGAGTTCAATGAAGCAGATTCAGAATAGATGTAACAATTCGAGGTTTCAAGTAGAGAGTTTTGTAAGATCAAGGTTCACTGGGTCACTGGATGCAAGACAGACAATAACAATAAGACGTGGAGACAGACATTTGGATACTGGCAAGTAATTTCAGGTAACGTTTCAGGTAATATCCATACTAGGGTACACGCTGGCTAATTACGACTTATATACTCAACGAGGCAGGACTTGTCCCAGGCTGAGCCTGATCAGTCCAGAGTACTGTATGGACGTACTGTATAGGGCTCCGGGATGTATTGGCAAAGAGTCCCAGGACTGTATGGGAGTTCTGACTCATATGGCCTTCATTGAAGCTGGCAGCGTGTTGGGATCATTGTATCAATTGTGTCTGATGGCAGCTGGTGGTTCCGGGTGCTGGATATGATCGCCGGAGGGATTGCCTGGTGATGCGGGTGATGCGGGTGGTTGCAGCGCCGCAGGATCAGGTAGGGTTGATGCAGGTGATTGCGGCACAGTAGGATCAAACAGTGTTGATGCGGTGATTGCCAGGGGTCAGAGTCGTTGAGGCAGGGAATGCGTGCACTCACAAAGGCGGGTCAGCTGGTGGGGAAACCAGGGAAAACGTGGGGGTTGGACGAGGTGTCCCGGGGTTGCATGGTGTGCTCCAGAGGCGGGTTGTGACACAGTTATCTGACTCACTCTCTGGGGAATTGTGCATGGGGACTGTGTTGGGCAAAGGTATGGGAGTGACATTTTGAGCTGCCAAGAGCTGTGGGAAAAGCTTCTCTTGCTCCTCCAGGGTGAAGTAGCAGACCTTGAGACCTAGGGTACACCTCTGAGCAAAATGCCTGGGAACGCCACAATGCCAGCACAGGAGCAAGCACTGCTAGGATCTGTCCATGTCCATTGGAGGTCTAGGGGGCAGGACAGGGTATGCCAGTTGGATTGCAAAAAGGGGAGCAGAGGCCAGAAGCACTTGGATACAAGGGAGAGGAGCCAGAATTCACATGTGGGGCATGGAAGTGGCAGCCCAACAAAGGTTGCGTTTGAGCTCCATGAGCTGCCACTGATCCTGTTCCACCCAGTACCACAACATGACCTGGCAATTGGTGGGGTGTCCCTCTGCAAGGTTGTCTATGCATTTCATGAGGGCAGGGTGCAGTTCCTTCTAGAATGTGAGGCAGAGCTGGAGGCTGTCAGGGTACTTGGCCTGTTCCATCAAGGCCCTGAACAAGTTGATGTACTTGTCTAGGGACCACTTACCCTGTCCATACTGGTCCCTGTTGTAGAGGATCAGTGCTTCAGTCTTGGCAGGGTCCCAGGAGAAGAACTCATCCCAGAACTTCTTTTTGAACTTAGCCTAGGCCGCAAATCCTGTGGCACTGCCAGGGTGTTGGAAAACCCTCGTTGCATAGATGGCCACCCATCCAAACTTCATATAAAACAGGACCCATGCAATCTTCAGCTTGTTGGAGAGGAGGTTGTCCCCACAAAGCTGGATATAGGCAATGCACAATTGGAGAAAATGCTCCCCAAATGCATGGTCACCATTGTACACATTGTAGAGTGCTGTGCAGGGAATGTTGGCACATCCTTGCACTAGAGGGGCCAGCCTTGAGGCAGGAAGGCAAGGAGCTGGCGCTGGAGAAGCAGGGGATGCAGCCAGAGCTGCAGAGAAGCACTCAAGGAGTGCCTAGAGGGAATTGGAGATGGCTTTGGTGGTTTGGCAGAGGGTGGAAAGTTTGGCGGTGTGTAGGGATAGGGAGGTCTGGGTGAGTTGCACCTGAGTCTCTAATTGAAGCAAGCAAGTCCAGGCATTGTCCCTATTTGGTGAGCTATAGGGGGCCTCCAGACCAGAGATAGGGACTTGTTCTGCTGTAAGAGCAGCCTCTAGAGATTGTGGCTAAGTCACACAACTGGCAGAGGAGAATCTGAAGTGTATCAGAATTGTACAATACAATGGACAATGTAGCTAATCACCTGGCAGAGGGAAATCAAAAGAGAACAAGTCTAAGGACTCCTCTGACAGTGCGCAGGGCATCAGCCAGGTGCAGAGGCAAAGAAATAAACTGTACAGCATGACATGTGCCTAAACCCTAACCCCAGAATAGGTCTGAAGATCTCTGGACTGCCCTGGATTGGTCCCAGAGGTCATAGAGGCCTCAAAAAAGGAGGTCCCCTGACATATACCTTTGACATGGTCCATCCAAATCTCACTCTTGTAAGGCAAATGCTTCAATTGGCCATGTATAGGGGGGTGAAATTTGGTAGCTCTTGTAGGATTATGTACCTGTTGATAGTGCCATGCACTATGAATGTAAAAAAAAAAATTGTAGAATATCACAACAATATACAAGTCCTCAAATGTCTTGACACATAAAGTAGAGTAGCTAAGAGGTCTGATTGCATATTTTTTTGCTATGAATAAAAGAAGATACAACAGAACTGAAGTCATAGGGATGAGGGTGGTTGGAAAGGTGCTAGGGAAAGAAGCAACCCAAGGTTAATCATAGGCATTGATAGAGTAAACTGCAGAAGGTAGATAGTTTTGAGTGTAAGTTGCCATATAAGCTTCCGATGAGGGAATGTTAGTATTATGTCAGGGACTGCTGACCTAAGGCTCCTTGTAGAGAAAAGAACCTACTATTCAGAGGTATTTAGAGGGCAACAAAGGGTCAGAGGATTTTGGAGAGTGCAAAGGACTCCAAGGAAGTCTGATTAAAGTATGGGGTGTGGGTGGCAAAGGGCGTGGATAATAAGAGGCACAGGCAGCATAGGGTGTGGGTGGCAAAGGGCGTGGAGGGGGCAAAGGGCGTGGAGGGAGAAGAGCAAAAGTGGTACGAGGTGTTTTAACAGTCTGTTTTAAGAAATCAACAAGTTCACTATCATCATTTCTGTATGCAACCTCAAGCAATGTTTTCTTTCCATTATCCCTGACTGTTCCATCCCATCCACAGTCAAGCAGAAGGTGTACTCTGTTTAGTCGTGCATGAGGTTCTGATTCTATCAATCCAAAATAGAGTGCAGTGTGAGAAATTGATGTGGTGCCATGCTTGAAAAGATATGCCATCACATCAGGTTTGCTTTGAGAAATAACAGCTACATCAAGTGGTGTCAATGCTGAGATATCTTCCCAAGTTGCTAGAGCAGACATCAGAGCTGGCTTTTGTTCAACAAGAGCAATCACAACATCTAGATTGTTTCCAACAGCTGCCCAGTGCAAAACAGTCCAACCTTGAGAATCATGACAATCAAGGTCTATTCCTTCATCCACTACATGACGAAGGTCTTGCAAATCCCCATGTATTGCACATAGATGCAAAAATTGACACCACCCACTGTCGAGTTGAAACAGTTTATCAGCCCATTTTAGAAGAGACCAAGACAAGGTACGATGCTTCTTTATGAGTGCTCTTTTATAAGCATCAAGGAGTGCATCCATTATTTGTTGTTTCCAGTCTTTAAAACTTGTAGACAAGTCTACTGGAGCTTTTTCAAAAGAGAATTCCATAAAAGCTGCAACGAGTTGGCCATACACAGTACTCTCTCCAAAACCTTCTTCCTCAGAAGAAGTTGAAGAGATATCTGGCAACCTTGATAAGGCATATGTGATTCCAGAGACAAAATGTTTGTCTTCTTGGCTAGAAAACAAGGGTGCCATAGAAGAATGATAAGAGAGATAATAGGGGACCACTTGAGCAAGCAAACCACAAGTGCCATCCATGACAATTTCTTTGACGGAGTGGTTAGATGAGTGGTCGAATACCCAAACCAAGGAATTGCGAAGGAGTTCAGAAGAGGGAAAACCAGAATATTGTTCCAACACTTGTTTTTTTTCCACCATTTTCAAAGACTCGGTGCATATGTGTGGCCACAATGTCTGCTGTGCTTTGTTACGGAGCTTCAAGTATGCATATCGTATTAGACCACGAATAAAGAACAGAAGCTGAGCTAGAGGAAACATAAAAGGGATGCGGTAGGGACAACCAACGTCAAAAGCCGGAATCATTGAGGATACAAAGTAGAAGAGGACTGTGAGAGCACTGATCCCAGCAACAACTCCACAGATGGGACGAGACAATTGCGAAATGTAGAGAGAAAGCCCGACAAGAAAGATGGCAACGGAGCAATGCAGGATCAATGGAAGACTTTCAATGATATCGCCAAGTCTCCATTTCATAATTCCCTGGAACCGGAAATGGCGAGTTACAGCGCGGGTTTTGGCATCGCCGGGTACGATTGCAGTATATGCCTATTCACCAAGTTAGACAACTGCAAGACAGGGTGAAAAGAGTGTACAAACGTGGATCCATTGTTTTGCCAGAACAGATAAGAGGGCAGTCGACAACGAGAGAGAGAGACTGGTGAAAAACAGTCCATTGACCCAGACATCGATTGAAGTGCGAGTCTGGCTTTCGGGCCCTAGAGATGCTGTAGGCACAGCATTTAAGCTCGTTTTATTCCCAGCGGCTCTCAATAATGCATTGGTTTCGATGAGTAAGGATACCGTAATCTGTGAATTATCTGGTTGGAGGGCTTGAGAAGTTTGAGCGACAAATGTCGTGACCACGCCCGAGAAGAGTGCGGCCTGTCTTGTAAGTGAGGAGACGGATTATAGACGGATGTAACGGCTCACAAAAACGAGGAGGCCATCGATGATGTTTCGGAAGCCTTGTATCATGTCCATATCATATTCGTGAGCTTCGTCAAGGTAGACATTCCAGACGCGCGCATTCTCCGCCGCTTCTTCGCCAGGTTTGTCTGGGCTGTAAATCTTTGTGTAATCGTAGTTACGGCCACCTGGGAAGCCTGGGAATCACAGTATATGAGTTGATGTTCTCGACAGAAATTACAGCGCTACCCAAGTTAGGAATGCCAGAGGTTGGATGCAAGAGGCTCGCCATTGGGAGGGTAAGAAGGATAAAGATGAAGACGCTGTTCACAGCAGTTCACAGCTAAGTAGTCCATTGATCACGGACAAATAGCCCAATATGACAAAAAGGTGTCAGAAAACGTATTTCTGACACCTATTTTGAAACACGCTCGTTACGTTACCTGAGGGAGTATGGAGCGCCCGCAGCTGACATAATAATCGTGATGCGTGGTCCTTGTTATCTGTTTTTGTCCTTGCTCTCACTGACATTCTCTCGAACCCAGCCACGCGTATCCGGACCATACTAGACAAATATAACCCATTGCCTGCGCTTACAGAGTCTCGCGCGTCTCTCTCTCCCTTGCACACCTCACGGGCTTGGTTTTCGGTGCCAGGCCTCTATTGGAGACTCAATAAGAGGACCGACCAATGACCTGACTCTGTTACCATACCTCCGCAGAGCCCATATTAGGTAGCGTACGGTCACACTGAGAGGTCTCTCGTATAGAGCTGGTTTAAGTCCGAGTAGTTGCAAACGACTGCATCCGTTGCCTTGTATACTGCGGGTAGACGTCTGCCCAAGTTCTCGAGCCCCTCCGTCTCGCAGATCGAAGCCGGGCCTCCCATAGGCCCATATTCTACGGTTCCCTCGCATGCCTTGTCTCAGCTAGACATCCCCCAAAGACGGAGCTCCTTCTTTGCTCCCCGTGCACTTGTGTATGAGCCTTCTCGCCATCCCTCCCGTTCTCAGGCATGCACTTTGCCCTGAAAGACATCTTTGACGTCGAAGAACTCCCCAAAGGGCGCAGGCTCACGCGCTACACCCTCGTGCACCCCAAGCCGTTATCCACCAACACGCCCTCAGTCCAACGTCTCTGGCTCTCGGCGCCTCACTCGTCAGCAAGACACACACGACCACGTTCGCGCACAGCGCCAAGCCCTGAGAGTACGTCGATCTGCGTCGAGCTCACTGCCGGAAGCGATACTAGAGGAAGCGTAGGAAGCCTGTGGCGTTTGTGGGCGCGTATTGGATGAGGACAACGCATGGGAGTTTAAATGTTCTTCCGCTGGTGGAGGATGTTGACATGGCTAGTTTCTCTGCGAGGGACTGAAGCTGTTTGGTGCGCTGGGCATTCAATGGTAGACCTTTGTTATGTTGATCAACTCTTGCTTACCCACCTTTGCAGGTACGAACACTCCCGTCCGAAAGAAACGTCAAACTATCAGATTTCTCAAAAAGCTCTTCACCCAACCCGTCTCGAACCCCGCAGCCCAAGCCTTCTATGACAACTTCCCCGCCGCCCTCTCGAAACACCTCAAAATAACCACCGTCCCGGTCTACTTCACCCCCTCTCTGCTTGAGCACCTCCCCTCGCGCTACTACGCACATCAAACGCTGTCGCTGCATACCGCTCGTGGGTGTCTGTCGGCAAACCCTCGTCGACGCGTACAAAGACAAGTTAACTCCACACAGACGTTTGACATGCGTCCGCCCGAGTGCGATGCTTGCGCGCGGCGCGAAACTCACATCGAAGGATTTTCTCGACGCGCAGAGCATTCCCACGCGTTCCGCGAGTCCGTGGCGTCGGATCTGTTCAAGGCAGATATCAAGTCGTGCGCGGACGCTTGTTCATGTATGACGCGAGCACGGGTGGGGCGCATCGTACCGCATTGAGGAGCTCAACTTTGGGGTACGAGTTCAACTTGGGGTACAGGAGCGGCTGCACAGAATCCTGGACCCTTTCCTCATGAGAGCATGTAGGGGTTGGATGAATGTTCGTAACGGCGAAGATGTGGATTGACCGCGTTTGTGTTTTCATGAAAACATTGTGTACAAGTCTACACGAAGTACCTCTCTATGGAACCAGTGAAATCGGCCTCTGCCTCCTTTACGGTTCTTGGCTTCTTGTAAAGAGCACTTGGTCACTCTTGGCTGCCAAGTATTTGGACTCTGAGGCACGGCTCTATCGAACTTTCATGACTATATCAATACGCTAGGAAGAATCGCCTCCGTCACCCATTATGATACTCACATTGACATCCTTGTCAATAGGTCGTGGAATCCACTTGTAGCAAAGAAAGACAATGTCAATATTCGTTAATCTGATGAGAGGATTTTTACGTTACTGACGGCCCGCCCGAACCAGCTCATTACCCGTATGTACTTACATCCCACTTCGTGCTGTTGCTTTTCATAATCACCTTCCGTGGTGATTGCAGTGCTAGCGGTCATTGCTAATGTCCGAGTCAGTAGATATTCGCTTAAATGTATATGCTATGTCTTGCTATCTCGTCGCATCAGCATTGTCGTAATATCGAAGTCTCAATAGGAAGTTTTAGTGCAATTTGGAGTATCGGACTATTCTCGATCTTCCTTAAATGAGCATCTCTTCTCACCCTCTGACAAGATGGCGGTGATTTGATTGATATTTCTACAGCACTGAAAAACCCTCTGCCAAACGACTCTTGGCGAACGACACGTTGCACTCATCACTCTATCATCTTACTATCATGTCGCACAAAGCTCAGAAACAGAATATGCATGGTCAACACTCAAAGAGGAAAATGGACAAGGATAGCTTTATCGCTCCAGTGAAGGACTTCTTCCGAAAGTTTGGCAGTTGTACTCCATCGCCTTCACCCCAAGGCACCTTGGCAGAACCAAGTGCAACTGTCAACACAGATGTCCCAACTGCTAGCAGTCAAGAACCATCCAGAATGCCTATTATCAGTATGTACCTATTGATCAGTTTCTGGCAATTGAGCATTTGGACATTCTCAGGTCCCCAAGCTTCTGCATTTGCCATGGTCACTCCAATGGAAGGAGCTGCTTCTCCTCCCAATATTCATGATGGTGCAAACATTGCATCAACTACAGCCAATCAGACAGAAATTAGTGAGTCCAATGGTTGCATGATCTCACAAAGTTTAAATGACTTTTCTAGGTCAGGAATGCTCCAGGGGGTTCCAAGTTATGTCTGCAGCAGGAACTTCCAGCACTGAACCAGGTCATTATTAAGTAGATTAAAGATACCATGAACTCACTTATTAAACAGGCAATTTCTTTGGATCAATGGCAAGGGATGGACTTGAAACTGCTTGGCATGGCCTCAAAATGATTCTTGGGCAGGTGGAGGGTTTACTTGAAAGTACACCTTTCAAAGTCCCAGTGGCTGCTGTCAACATGCTTATTTGGCTTGGAGATGTATGTTCTATTTGTATTTTCTAAGTGCTTGGGCTGAAAGTCAATGCAGGCTGTAGGGAATAATCATGAATCACTCAGAAGTCTGATGGTTAGGATTGAGACACAAGTTGAGACTGTAGAAGCATCTTTGAGAAGTAATGATGCAGATATAGTCTCAAAAAAGATGAAAGAAGATTTTGCAAGGTATGTATGATAGCTTGATTTTCATCACTTTTTTTTTTTTTAATAAAATGTAGAACACTTATTGAAGATCTTCTTGAGCTTCATAAATTAGAGAACAATAAATTATGCAGAGACATTCTAGAAAATGAACAAGTGAAGGCAGAAATTCAAAGGATTCTTAATAATGTTGACAAGAATAGTGAGAATTTCCAAGTATGTATCAATGTGTTCATGAAGCTAGTTACTAATCTTATGCTTGCATTTTATAGTTTCAGATCATGCTTAGGATTGAAAGTAACACAGCTGATATATTTGAAAGTCTTGTAGTAAGTTTTTTATCAGTGTGAATAGTTATTGGAAGTTGACAATCCTGCTAGCAAAATCAATTTAAAGATTGGTCTCATTCATGAAAAGCAATTTTTAATGCTGATTTGGAAGATGAAACAAAGTTTTCATGTGGACCATGTACTCCAGATACTCGTGTTTCCATTCTTGAAAAAATATATCAATGGGCACAAGATTCAACATCAGGTTCTCCTCATGTCTTTTGGTTAACTGGCCAAGCAGGCTCAGGAAAATCAACAATTGCATATACTGTGGCTCAGCATTTTGATCAAGAGGTCAATAAGATTTCTTGCAGTCTTCAAGCCACATTTTTTTGCTCTTGACAGTTCAATGAGACAAAGCTTCAGTGATTCATCATTCCAACAATTGTATATCAGCTTGCTCAAAACTCTAGATCATTTGCACATTCTTTGCGCAATAGTAACAAGTTTGACTCAGTTGATATATCTTCAAAGCAGATGAAAGATCTTTTTGCTATTCCATGGCAGAAATCTGTGATGAAATGTGCCACTAATCTTCCACCATATCTCATCATTATTGATGCTCTGGATGAGGTTGAAGGACAAAAAGGAGCAGCCTTTCTGTAAGAACTTCTTACAATAATCAATGCTGGTTGCTTGTCTGGCCTCAAATTCCTTGTTACAAGTCGACCAGACCCTGAACTTGTTCATTTATGTAAACAATTTACATCAGATGCTGTTTGTCATCTTCATCATGTTCCTCAGGAAGATGTCCAAGAAGATATCTACAAATATTTGAATGCTAGCCTTTCAAAACTTCAAAATGATTCTAAGCTGTTTAACCTTGCAAGAAAGGCAGATGGCCTATTTGTCAGGGGACCACCCCTGTTCTTCTCTCAATTCCTCCCTCCCCCTCTTCTTTTCGCAGTCTTGACAGTAGGGTCACAGGTCACATGGCTTAGTCAGCGTCAAGCAATCTCGAAGGTTGAGTCATGTGATCATGTGATCATACCTTCTCTTTTCCTCTCTTAACTTCGCAGTCTC
>JABAJZ010007067.1:3052-13595 GCA_018857265.1 Termitomyces sp. T32_za158 | reverse complement strand
TAAAATGACCGACTATGGCTCTCAAGGCCGTGGCATGAAAGCTCAAGGGCGCGACCTGATTCAGAAGGCAAACGCATACCATAACCCTCTGCAACCCTTTGTCGCATATTGGGGAGTCTTCTGGACCCGCTTTTTCATCCTTATCAACGGCTTCGCGGTCTTCTTTGACTTCAATGCTTCTGATTTCCTCACTATCTGTTCGTCATTTCCTAGTCCAGTATTGTGTGTGGTTCAATGACTCCTAATATTTTCAGATCTCAATATCCCGATTTTTCTCGTGTTGTATATCGGGTATAAACTTCGTAAACGTACCAAAATCTGGAAACCCAAGGAGATGGACTTTGACACTGTACGGTTTATTAGTCTTGCATATTTCGTCCTGATGTACCAACTACTTAATAGGGTATACCTACTTTGGAAGAGACAGAGAGCCCAGAAATGCCACCGAGGAACATTCTGGAGCGTATCGCAGGAGTTTTGTTTTGATCATGTATTACTTACGTCTTAACATTTCCCGTTGTCTCAAGCCTTTTCCCCTCAATGAATATCTGCACTGGAAACAGCATAACGCATTCCTTTTTCAGTGATGTTCAACTATTTCAAGCTGCAAGTTTCCGAACTTATCTTGCCTCCACGCACGATACATTTTCAGCCGTCGTTTTCCGTTGACATGGTGTCTCTGGTCGACACCAAGTTGCTTTGATGTGAATAGCGGGTGCGGTGGGCAGTTGTACTTTAAGAGGTTAGCGTGGATACCTGAGTTTTTGTTTCCTTCGTTGGTGTCTGATGCAATGTTTGGTAAGGTATACGACAACAGCAGTTAGACCAATATAGGTGATTCCATTGTCTGAGCCATCAACCACCGAGGGTCTCGTGCTGAAGTCTCTCCCATTATGAAAGACTTGCTGGACCATGCAGTACAACGCCATTTACTGCACAGACATGCAATGCCTTGATTGAGAACAAAGATGTTAGCAAATGGTGGACCTTATGGCGACACCATAAGCATTCGAAGTGAGGAAAGAAAGATTGAACACAACCAAGTTTCTCTTTAATAAGATCGCGACTTTGTTCCCAACTCACCCATCATTCTTGACTAGCTGGCCGGCGCGTATCCTTCTAAGAATCTAGCGGTTTCCAGATTATCAAAGGCGACAGCAACATCCACGGGCGTCTGTCCCTGAGCATTTTTCTCCCACTTCGACCATCCCCTCTCCAGAAGGACCCTCGCCATTTGCGTGTCACGTAATTTCGCCGCTTCGTGCAGCGCCCATACCGGGCTGCTCGCATTGTGGTCCAGGAGATATGCCACGACATCCGGGTGGTCGTTCTGGAGCGCAAGATTGACGGGTGTCATGGGTGCGTGTGCCCTGTCAGAAAGAGTATCCAATGACGCGCCACGCTCGACAAGAGCGGTTACGGCATCTAACTTCCCGTGCAAAGCCGCGACGTGCAGAGCAGAGTACCCAAGACGGTCGACTCGATGAATGTATGCTGGTTGCCGATCTAGTATATCTGTAATGCTCTGCACGTCTCCATTGAGGGCGACGGCGTGGAGCAGAGGCATCTCCGAGGGGAGGCCGCTCATGGGCAGGATACCTGCACCCCACTGTAGCAGTTTTCTGCCGAGAATGTGATCGCCTTTGAGCGCTGCTGCACGGTATGCCCTGTCCAGCTTGCCTTGGACCTTTCTTCGCCAGTCACGTTTGGTGTGGACAAGAGGAAGGTCCATGTACGAGGCTTTATCAGACGAAGAGTCCGTGGTCGTCGTCGTCAATAGAGCATCGAGCAACTGGGCACACGGAGTTTGGTCGAGCGTGTCCTGGTTCTTGACAGCCTCTGAATTAGGCTTGATAAGCTTTTTGAGGGAATAGTCAACTGCTGTTGGGAAGAGGTCGTGTTGTAGAATCTTTCCTTTGACGCTTTCAAAATCGAGTTCAGATACCTGATGTGTCTCAAAGACTAGGTTTTGGAGGAGGGCTGTCCAATCGTGCAGCAGCCCTGTGACCGCTTCGACGATGACGTCCTTTGCGGATTGGTTCGAAGCGTGATTGAATGCCCAGGATAAAGCGTCGCATATGATCTCATTTGCAGCAAAGAATGTGCGTTTGAGTGATTTACCAGGCACGAGAGGAAACACGGCACGGTACTCGACCATCTGTCGGGTGCTTTTGGGGAAGGCTGGCCAGTCTGCATCCTCAAGGGATGGAAACTTGCGATACCTCAACCATAGCCACAAGAACTTCAAGGATTGTTTCACTAAGTAGAATGGATATATCGTGTATTGAGAGATGCTCCAGACGAAAGGTATGCGATAGGGGCAGTCAATAAAGACAGCTGAGAGGACGAAACTTCCAGTGTAGAAGACAGATGCGATGCCTGAGATGGAGACGATGGCCCAGCAAATTGGGCGAGCGAGCTGAAATGCATAGAGTGCGAAGCCGACGAGGAAAAGCGCCAGGGAGATGTGTAAAACGAGCGGAAGACATTCAACAACGGTTGGGAGATGCCAGTTGATGAAGCCTCGGAAACGGTAGTGGCTAACAAGAGCGCGGTCCTTGGCGCTGCCGGAGACAAGAAGAGTATACGACTGAGGAACGCGCGTGTCGGAGCCGAACTGAGAAGAAGAAAGAGTTTTTCGTACCTGGAGCCATTGTTTGATCAGTACGGCCGCAAGGGCAGTCAATAATGATGATGCGAGGCTGGCGAAGAAGAGACCGTTCACCCATATGTCTATCGTGCTGTGGGTGGAACTGCCCGGAGCTAGGGTGGCAGCAGGGACAGCATTGACACGGGTGTTGTTCCCCGCCGCTCTCAGCAGTTGGTTGTTCTCCACAAGAAGGGCAGCAATGATCTGCGTGTTGTCCGGCGTCAGTGCTGAGGCTGTCGTGACGACAAACGTCGCGACGACACCCGAGAATAGTGCAGCCTGTCTTTCAATTTCTCAACTCAATAAACAAAGTTCCTTCCAGCCTCACAGAGGCACGTACGAAAGTAAGGAGGTTATCAACAACGTTCCGAAAGTTCTGAATCATCGCCGCATCGAAACTCTCACGTTGATCAAGGTAGACGTTCCAAACACGTGCATTCTCTTTTGCTTCGTCTCCTCTGTCGTCCTTGGGGTATATCTGGGTATAATCACATTTCCTGCCACCTTAATGAGTGCCCGTCAATCTGTGCTCATGTGTAACGAGAACTGGGGGAAACGACGCACTGCTTGAGTCTGTACCAGCTGGGACTTGCAAGGAGGAGGAAATGAGCTCTGTCATTAACGGTTCCTGTGCTTGACCAGGCCCTGCTCGACGAGATTGCGAGGAGACAGCGAAAGGGACAGCAAGCACACACTTTCTCCCCACGCGAACTGTATCACCCCACGCCTCAGATCAATCAATCAATCTGTCTATTCACAACAACTGCCCAAGCGCCCAAGAATAGAAAGCAATTACAGTTCAAGCACGAGTGAGCACATGCTGCAACTTTGAGGCCTACGCGCCCGTCCATGGAGAGAACTTTGCGCGAAGGAGGCTCGGATGGGATGGCTGGGCTCTCGAGGCTAGCAATATGGCAGTGCTGGTGGATGACGAGAGGTCTTCGACTCGGTAAATTTGCATCATTGAAATCAATCAACCTTTCTAATTGCAACTTGGAGCAATGGCCCAAAAGGATCACTGGTATGAGTTGATCTTGATGTCGCTTTGCAGGGTAATGGGCGTTTTTGGAGACCTCAACTTGTGTACAGAATTCCGTGACCGGTTGACCCTCAGGCCTCAGGCCTCAGTGCCAGTGATTGGCTCATGCTGGTCAAGCTGGTTGGCGAAATTAATTTCGGCCTGAACCGGACCGTCTCAGGAAATTTCGCCGCAAACCTCAATTTGAGTTATCGCAATCTGTTTCAGATGATTTCACTGGAGATTTTATCCTTCGCTGGTACATCATAACCGCACGGCGTGCAGCTTTAGGAGCTGCAAAACACTCGAAAATGGGCCTGACAAGGCATATAAAGCCGGCTCTGAGCTCCTCATCATAGTCAGAATATACCTCAATGGCAGGATCCGATACACTTCTCATTGACATCTTGAATGGAAATGCCCAGTGGAATACCGAGCCAGTGCCAGGCAGGGATCAAGAGCCCAAAGTTCGTCTATCTCAACACCCCAGAAGACATTTCTAACAAACAAACAGATATTTTGGATAGGCTGCGCCGATTCTAGAATTTCCGAATCGATCATTTTCAAGGCCCCCCAGGACAGATCTTTGTTCATCGCAACATAGCTAAGTTTGTGGTCCAGATTTTCCCGTGTCATCGGCACAGATTGAACTATTGATCCCACCGCAGTCAGTTTCCACTGAACGACGTGAACTCTGAGGCAGTCCTAGAGCATGCTGTGAACGAACTTCCCGTGCAACACGGTGCTTGCTCTGTTCTGCTGTGCCTTCGCTTTCTAACCTTTCAACTAATCCCTAGTCATTGTGGTTGGACATACCGAGTGTGGAGGCGCTGCAAATTGCCTTGCCGCCACCCAGCGCGAAACCTTCCCCGAAAGTGGACCACTTTTGACGATACTCACGCAGCCATACGAGGCACCGCTCAACCAGTGGCTCGAACCTCTCACAAGGCATGTTGGAGAGCTTGACTTTTCCAAAAGACACGAAGAGGAGCCATTGCACGTCGTCGTCGAAGAGAACGTCAAACTCCAGGTTGAAAACCTGAGTAAAAGCGGCACGTTGATAAAAGCCTGGGCGTCAAAGAAGAACGTACAAGTGCATGGATGGGTGTATGATCTAAACACAGGACGTTTGAGGGACTTGCACGTAACCAAACGAGCGTTCACTTCAGTCAAAGAGTAGTTGTATAACTTGGATGAGCAGCAATCAGAAATTTTAGCTAGGCTTGATATCGGTGACATTGGGCATGCAGGATGGATGATGGATGATGTTAAATAAACGACATATTGAGAAATCAATGTTTAACAAGAGATACTTTCATGTGACTGTATTATTTGGGTCTCAATTTCGGAATCTAACACATTGATGTGCTACAGCAGGCTGACACCAAACCTCTAAAAATGCGCAGTGCCGTTTGACCGTCTGATAGACATAACAAGACCTGAGGAGCCTACGATGAGAGTTGCGTTTTTATCAGCAAAAAGTATCGGAGGGTAGAAATTACACCGGATACTGATTGGAATAACAAGTGAAAATCAAAAACATGCGTTTATTTTCTCGATAGAAATTATTGAAATACAATAAGATAAAACCTTATCATGAGGAACCGCCATTCCCGCCATTCCCGCCATTTCCCCCATTCCCTCCATTACCTCCACCGCCACTATATTTCCCACCACCACCGTTCCCGCCGTTACCACCATTTCCTCCGTTGCCACCATTCCCCCCAGAGCCTCCCCAACTCCCTCCTCCATTACCACCATTACCACCATTTCCGCCGTTTCCACCATTTCCTCCACCACCACCATATTTCCCTCCACCGCTACCACCATTGCCGCCATTCCCGCCGTTACCACCGTTGCCACCCCAAGAGTTCCATCCCCATGGATCCTTTGCCCATCCTCCATTGCCTCCGTTGCCACCATTGCCACCATTCCCGCCGTTGCCACCGTTTCCACCGCCAGGCGTCCACCAACCGTTGTTCCACCCATTGTTGCGCCACCCGCCATTGCCGCCGTTTCCACCATTACCTCCATTTCCGCCGTTGCCCCCACGGCCGCTTCCGTTGTAGTATGGATATGGGTACGATGGGCGGTACCATCGAGACCCATGATTGTACGAGTCGTAGTAACCGCGCTGTGGGTTTTAGTTGTTAATTCATGAAGATAGATTGAAAGTTAAAGCAACGAAGAACGAACCCCGTCGAGGGCGTGATGATCAGCCATCGGTGCACCAAATGCGGGTGTGAAAAGCGCCGTGTGGCTGAGAATGACGGTAGCAGCCAAAATGGTGATTTTCATGCTGAGATATTGGGTGGGTGAGCGCAGTGAAGGTTGTGAGTAGATGAAGGTTGATGAAGTGCTTAGGTTACTTGTCAATTTACGAGGGCTTTTATAGCGGGTCGACGGTGGACGGGGTTGTGTGGCGCTAGGGGCTGTCTTGGATTTTATCGTGCTAGGAGGTTTGGTCGACCCACTTTATGTATGGAGGCTGTGCGCGTGCGCCACGGTTGATGCTGGAATAGGGAGAAGGTTGGGAATAGGAGAAGGCTATTAGGAGGTTGCGGCTGTGCGGCAAAGTTGGCCTCAACAGCTGTGGGTGAGAAAAGAGACAGACATCGGAAAGAGATTCAAAGGAAATTGTATATTACTGTAAAGCCGAGAGTGCCTTGAGACTAATAAACTTTGTACAACGCAGGCATGTACGCACACATGCACAGAGTGCATACCCCCAGTGGTTGATGTACTATCTCATACGACCACAGTTCACAAACATTAGATTAAACGATTGAAAATGATGAAAAGAAACTCCGCTTAATCTCTTAAAACGTGCAAGGCGTTACTATCTCACATTTCGCAGATTAATGTCACTGTTATCAATAAGGATTGATAGAAAAAGAAATATTTAACGAGTCGTGAGGTGTAAATATTGATTGCATAATCGAAGCGTTCATGTCGATAATTTTCTCTTTGTTTTTGAACGGAAGGTGTTAACCCGAGTGTTATAATATTAGCCCGTATTGAATATGAAGAAGTTATAAAAAAAGTGTTACAATATCATCATGAAGAGCCACCATTTCCTCCATTACCGCCGTTTCCTCCATTCCCACCATTCCCCCCACTACCACTGTACTTTCCGCCACTGCCATTCCCGCCATTCCCGCCATTCCCACCGTTACCGCCATTTCCTCCACCACCGCCATATTTTCCACCACCGCCACCACCGCCATTGCCGCCATTGCCACCGTTACCACCGTTACCGCCATTACCACTCCACTTGCTCCCTCCACCATTACCGCCATTGCCGCCATTTCCTCCATTACCACCATTGCCGC
Source organism: Termitomyces sp. T32_za158 (assembly GCA_018857265.1). Classification (NCBI taxonomy): domain Eukaryota; kingdom Fungi; phylum Basidiomycota; class Agaricomycetes; order Agaricales; family Lyophyllaceae; genus Termitomyces; species Termitomyces sp. T32_za158. The sequence continues at coordinate 6,595 of JABAJZ010007067.1, read as the reverse complement.
CCCACGAGTTCCATCCCCATGAATCCTTTCCCCACCCTCCATTGCCTCCGTTGCCACCATTCCCACCATTGCCTCCGTTGCCACCGTTTCCACCGCCAGGCGTCCACCAACCGTTGTTCCACCCATTGTTGCGCCACCCGCCATTGCCGCCGTTTCCACCATTACCTCCGTTTCCACCGTTGCCCCCACGGCCGCCTCCGCTGTAGTATGGGTATGGATACGAAGGGCGGTACCAGCGGGACCCGTAATTGTATGAGTCATAGTAGCCGCGCTGTGGGGTTTAGTTGTTAGTATTCCAAAATGGATTAGAAGTGAAAAATGAAGAACGAACCTCACTGAGAGTGTGATGGTCAGCGGTTGGTGCACCGAGTGCGGGTGTGATGAACGCCGCGTGGCTGAGTATGACGGTAGCAGCGAAGATGGTGAACTTCATGGCTGAGTTGGAAAGTGTGGTGAGGATTGTTGTGAGGTTAATGTTGGTGATGAAAGTCCATTGGCGATTTTGCGAGGGTTTTTATACCGCGTCGACGGTGGACGGGGTTGTGTGGCGCTAGGGGCTGTCTTGGATTCGATTGTGCTAGGAGGTTCTATCGACCCACTTTGTGTATTGAGGCTGTGCGCATGCGCCACGGTTGATGCTGTAATAGGGAGGTGAGGAATAGGAGGAGGGTATTAAGAGGTTGCGGCAAAGTTGGCCTCAACACCCGTGGGTGAGAAAAGAGACTTGGACATCGAAAAGAGATACAAGAGACATTATAGATTAGTATAAAGCCGAGAGGTGTCTCTAACCTACTTTTCAGAATTAACAAAACCGACGTACGATGCACAGACCCACGCGTGATCAGTGTTGTTGTACTAATCCATATGGACACAGATCGCAAACATTCGATGTGACCAACCGAAAAGGAACAAAACTACTTCCCAATATTTGCAAACCGCTGTACATCTCGCATTTTGCAAATCATATATTTATAAGTTAACCAAAACATCAAGTTGAGTGGGTTTGATAATGATTGAACAATTGAAAGTTCATATCAATGAGAATTACTTTGTTTTCGTACAGATGCTGTTAAACCGAATGTTGTTGTACCATTATCCCGTATTAAATAATGTCATACAGAGAATAACATCATGAAGAACCCCCGTTTCCGCCGTTTCCGCCATTTCCTCCGTTGCCACCATTCCCTCCACCGCCACTGTATTTTCCACCACCACCGTTCCCGCCGTTCCCACCATTTCCTCCGTTGCCACCATTCCCGCCAGAACCTCCCCAATTACCTCCACCGTTACCGCCATTGCCACCATTTCCCCCATTGCCACCGTTCCCTCCACCGCCAGCGTATTTTCCCCCACCGCCATTACCGCCATTACCACCATTACCGCCGTTACCACCATTTCCCCCACCGCCGCCATATTTCCCTCCACCGTTACCTCCATTCCCACCATTGCCGCCATTGCCGCCATTCCCACCGTTACCACCCCACGAATTACCACCCCACGAATCCTTTGCCCACCCTCCATTCCCGCCATTCCCGCCGTTCCCGCCGTTCCCGCCATTGCCACCGTTTCCACCACCGGGCGTCCACCATCCGTTGTTCCAGCCATTGTTGCGCCACCCGCCATTGCCGCCGTTACCACCATTACCTCCGTTTCCGCCGTTCCCACCACGGCCGCCTCCGTTGTAATACGGGTATGAGTATGATGGGCGGTACCATCGGGACCCGTAGTTGTAAGAGTCGTAGTAGCCGCGCTATAACATTTATTTGTAAGTGATTGAAGATGGATTAAGATTTAAAAATGAACAACGAACCTCGTCGAGAGCGTGATGGTCAGCAGTTGGTGCACCGAGTGCGGGTGTGATGAGCGCCGCGTGGCTGAGGATGACGGTAGCAGCGAAGATGGTGAACTTCATGGCTAAGTTGGAAAGTGTTGTGAGGATTGTTGTGAGGTGAAGGTTGGTGATGAAAGTCCATTGACGAATTTGCGAGGGCTTTTATACCGCGTCGACGCTGGACGGGGTGATGTGGCGCTAGGGGTTGTCTAGGATTTGATCGTGCTAGGAGGTTCTGTCGACCCACTTTATGTATTGGGGCTGTGCGCGTGCGCCACGATTGCTGGAATAGGGAAAGGGGGGATTAGGAGGTTGCGGCTGTGCGGTTGTGCGGCGAAGTTAGCATAAGCATGTTTATTCTGGTAGGTAAGAATAGAACATACTAGTAGGACAGACTTGAAAAATTTTAGATTATCGTAAAGCCTAGAGCGTGAAAGACTGCTTGAGCCAGCGCATGTTATGTAAGTTGATTTTAAGTATACAACCAGGGATTGCAGACTGATGTGCGTAACTTGAAGCCCCCCAAACTTGAGAAAAGAAAAGGAAAAATAAGCTTGTGCACCTCGCAATACTACGATTTATAAAGCGAGAAAGGTAAGTGAGTACCTACTTAGTATCCATCCAACAACAGTCAGAGCGCGTGCCACGATTGTTGTTTTACGCAGATACGACTCGAGATCGCCAATTCCATGTTGAATGTGAAGACCGACAACCGCTGTGCCGAACCACAGAAAGAAAGACAAGAGACAGCCGCCTGCTCCTTGCAAGATCTTCGCAGACCAAGGCACTCGAACACAACGCGGTCAATCATCACCTCACCCCACCACGCACCGCGGCACCCCGACCACATACCAATCCTCACGGGACCACACCCCAAGTCCGGACTCCCGGGCCACTCCAACCACCCTCTATGTATCACACACTCACACCAACTCTCTCTACGCACACGCACATCACACACCCTCAACAAATCAGAGCCATCAGACTCATCAGACTCATCATCAGAAACAGAAGATCACCACAGCACCAGAAGGTCATCACAGAACCGCCAGGACCGCACCGACGACCCGAATATTCCGGTCCGATCGGCAATTACACCAGCACAGCACAGCAGCACAGCACAGCAGAACCACACCAGGACATGATGCATGACGTGCGAGTGATGCGCGCGAACCGGTGTACATAAGTATATCGCGGAAAGCTCGTGTATGTACACAGGCCAAGAATAAGCATATGTATGTATAATACATGCGACCCGGGTGTCCGTAGGATGACGTGCATGGGAGGGTCTAATCTATTCGTGTCGTGTCCTGATCCTGATCCTGATGCTATTCCTGTCGTCTGAATGCGACGGGAGGTGTGCTGGGAGTAGGTAGGTGGGAGGTGGGAGGTGGGAGGGAGAGGGAGAGGGAGAGAGGGAGGGAGAGGGGGTATGTAAGCAGTGGTATCGCTCCTTCATTCATTCGTGCATTCGTGCATTCGTTCGTTCGTTCATTGCAATAGCAGAAAATGGGAATAAGAAGTATCGAAAGACAGGGATAAAAAAGAAACCCAAACGCAAGCGCAAGAAACGAAAAGAAAAGAAAAGAAAAGAAGCCACGCCACGCCGCGCAACGGCCACGCTCCTCATCCTCCGGTCCGATCGGGAATTACACCAGCACAGCATGCGCGGCGTCAGTGTATACTTATCGATTACATACATACTTATCGCG
>JABAJZ010007066.1:0-13624 GCA_018857265.1 Termitomyces sp. T32_za158 | reverse complement strand
CACATCCGTCCATCAGTCTATGAGCGCTATGCTGACGTTCTGTGCCGAGATTTGGCCACTGCAAGCGCTGTGGGACGCAGGAGTGCTCGAAAGGTATTGCTCCGCACCAATCCTACCAAATCATGCCCACTGACGACGTCATAGCATTCATATGTCGACCAATCTCCTCTGGTCGCGCGCAGATTGGGGTTCGCATCCCTGCCTCTCGCAGTGATGTCCATTCTAATTGGATCTCAGTCGGTTTCCTTGATGTTCGCCGTACACCCCAATTTTTCGTCTTTGTGGGCGGCTCCCTCGCTCTATCCTGCAGAAATCCTCAATTACCTGACGTGGGCGACTATAGGTCTTCTGTTTTGGATCTGGTGTGTCTAAACAAAGGTTTCCCAAGATTACTCTAGTTCACTTTCACCTAGTTCCCTAGTGGTCAAGGTCATCCTTGGCGTCAACCTCGTCAGTTATGCTTCAAAGCGGCGCGAAGGTATGGAGGCTCGAGAAGCGGCAGACGTAGTGAATAACTGGGGCCGTGACCCGATCGGTGAAGGGAAAGAGGAGCGGGTAAGACTCTTCAAGTTGTTGAACTCTGTCGCTTTCTTAGTAATCTCAACTTTTAGGTGTACAATAAAAAACTAAAGAGCCTCTTGGATAATGAAGAGGATGATGTACCTCGGATAGCGGAGATAGGGGAGAACAAACCTGGGCAGCAGGGAAAGAAAGGACGAGTGGCTTTGGAGGATCTAACGAGATAGCGTCTATAAGGAAGGAGGCACGGGGGGAATGAGAGACGTATTTTGGACGTGTGACCGGAGCGTGACTTGAGTTACTCTCTCGTTTCCTCCCTCGTAAAACACACGCAGCCGTGCCTTATAGCACGATAAATCATCGATTGGTACTTTTTACGGTTCACTGCGTGGTTGTTTCGATTCTATTATATCGGGAGTCATGGATCTACGTAGCAAAAGTAGAGGACGCGATGTTAGGGATCCTTCATCGATCGAGAGAACACTTCAACCGTCGGCCAGCAGGCTTCATCCATCGGTCAGCAGGGTCAGCAACAGCACCGGAACCAGGGAGAGGAATAGAGAGTCGGACGTGGGCGGTCAGAATGGAGGGCACTCGGAGGCCAATGGCCCGGCTGCTCGCACACCTATCCGACCTACCCAACTACGACCTTTGACCTCCCCTCTCACTCCGTTGGAAGGAGCAGAAGAAAGTCCTTTCGCTCCAGCTAGATTTAAACAAGTTCCCAACCCTCAGATTCCTATCTCTGACCAAATTCATCCCCCACTACCTGCCGCCAACCAGTATATTCCTCCCGCTGTCAATCAGCCTGCTACCAGCCGTGGGCCGGTGCCTGTGATCGTAACAACGACTGAACCCAGGGTTCCGGCTACGCGGCCGGCACCTTCTCCAGCCGAGGCTTCGTCCAAGCGTCCGCGAAAATCTAAGCAGAGCCCGGCCAAAAAGGCGCATACACCCACACTTTCTCCCGGGACTGTAGACAATGTAATGCGGGAAGCCAACCCGATCTTTCCTACGGCTCGCGCCCCCAGGGCCCCTCATACACCCCGCCAACCCAGGAGATCTAATCGTCCCGAAAATAGACGCTCGCCTGCGCCGGACAGGGCACCTTCCGCGGCTCCTAGCATCAGCGAAACAGAGCGTGGGTTTGAACAGCCGCATGTGCTGACTATGACCGACAATCAGCTGGAAAATCTCCTCCGTTCCTTCGGCACCAACGTATCCCGCCAGGGTGAGCAAACATTCTAATTGGCAAATTCTATTATGCTCCAGTTTCGTTTCGATTTTACCCATTCTTGTCCCTTCTATTCTCATGTTTACCCATTCTTGCCTGAAAATATTCTAACTCGTTCTCTTCGACTGATCGCGTCCAATTGCGTCTATATTCCTGGCGTTTCGTAAATTTGCGGTCGGAACCACCTCTGATGGTAATCCTTGACTTATACTTCTAATTCTAATCCCTCTCTAATTCGTCTAATTCTAATTCGACCGCAAGTGATTCTAATCCTTGTCTACGGGGTCTAATTTCATTCTAATTCTAATCCCTCTCTAATGGTATTGGGTTATCTAATTTCATTCTAATTCTAATCCCTATCTAATTCTAATTTTAAATTCGAACGCAAGTGATTCTAATCTTGTCCATGAGGTCTAATTTCATTCTAATTCTAATCCTCCAATTTTATTTCATTCTAATTCTAATCCTCCAATTTTATTTCATTCTAATTCTAATCCCTCTCTTATTCTAATTTTAAATTCGAACGCAAGTGATTCTAATCTTTGTTTCATTCTAATTCTAATCCTCCAATTTTATTACAACGAATGACATGCCGTCCATTTCTAAATCCATCTAACCCATCTAATTCTAATTCATTCTAATAAAATAATAATTCTAAGCTCTTCTTATTTCACTGTTGACGATACCTTCCTTCACGGTTACTGATCAGACCTTCCAGATCTGTTCAGGCAGATACACGCCATGAGGGGTACAGCCGACGAGCAGGTCAACCCAACCCATATTACGGTGGGGGCTCCTTTACAGCAGGGCCCTGCGCCAGCACCCCTAGGCCGTGACGTAACCCCTGTGCGCGGCCCCGAAATTCTAGCCGTCCTTGGTCAGACTTTGCAGGAGCCTCCTCTCCCCCTTATGGAGCAACCCGCTCCACAGCCAATTCCCATACCTATTATCGAGCAACCAGCCCCTAGGCCTATACGTGAACCTACGCTCCCAATGGCCTTTAATAACCCGGTACCGATTAATAGACCTCTCCCTCGCCCCTTCATCACGCCCCAACCAATAACCTTCCCATTGGAAGCTGAGAACCCACAGCCGACAGAGGAACAAATACAACTCGTTGGCCCGGCTGGGAGGCCTGGTCTGTTTTTGGGAGACGACCCTGTCTCGCGGCACGAACCCTCGCCGATCAGACGCGTTCGCCACGGACGCCCTCCGGCAGTAGGCCGGTTATTATCCGCGGCGGATAAGGTCTTTCCACGCAAAGTTGTGGCGGCGTTAGAGCAAGGAATGCTAGATTATATCCCGTTGGATTATCTCACGGACGAGGCATGTCGTCGGGCAGCCCGGGATACCTCCGCGCTAGACTCCTCCTTGATGGTATCCAATGGGAGATTGCGCTCAAATCTGTTATTCGATGCCTCCAAGGAAGAAAAACTCTCATTCGATGACTGGAGCGCAGCGGCGGACAATTTTGTGGAAGCCTTGCGGATTCATCTGCGCACAGAAGGTTGCAATCATTCGGGAGGTCCGGTCGCAAATGAGATTGCAGACAGTTTTTCTAAACATTTTCAGCACTTGAAACACATGCCTAATGCGCGCCTGCGTTTTTCGGTAGTTCTGGACTATGACCGTAGGCTGAGAGCATTATTCGTCCGCCAATCACACGAATTTCGCATGGACACATTTCAAGCCGACATCTGGCAAGAATGTTTGACATTCGAGCACGACGCTTGCCTAGCTGAGATGGCGTCCTTTCTCAGCCGAAATCAAACTTCATCCTCGCAGGGTCCCAAACACCGTGACGCCGGCAGTAGATACACAAATGGGGGTAACTCTGGACCCTCCAGGCGTAATAAGTGCATGTCCTGTGGATCAACGGACCACAAACTGTTATCCTGCAGGGCCAACCCAAAATACCTACAGAAGGACGGAAGGTCTTGGCGCACCCCTGGAGGTCTCACAGTTTGCTTCGGGTTCAACGGCACAACCACTTGCAACAGACGAAATGATTGCCCACATGCCCATGTTTGCTCCTTGTGCAGATCTTCTGCGCATGGGGCCCAGGCCTGTGCCACTTGAACGCTTATTCCCTCTTTCCACACCCCTACACACCAACCGATGGGAATCATCCCTTAGAGAGGCAGGGGTGCTGGAGAGATTTGCGGGGGTGCCGAAAGGCCTCCGCCATGGATTCAGCATTGGCCTTGACTCTTTCAGACTCAATCATACCTTCACACCACCAAATCACTACCGATCCGATTCAGCTCACAAATTTGTAATCAAAAAATATAAAAAAGAGATCGAACTAGGTCACGTGTCACCTGGTTTCCCCCCTTCGCTCGCATCATATCTTTTTGGTAATTTCAGAACAGCCCCACTTAACGTAATAGAAAGTGCAGGGGGGAAACCCAGAGTAACTCTGGACCTTTCCTACCCGCGAAATAACCCACATATCAACTCCATAAACTCTCTTATCGATGCTTCCCAGTTCAAATGTGACTGGGGCACGTTTGCAGATTGCTGGCTTCTTGTTGCTGATGCGCCACCAGGCACACAGGTCGCAGTTTTTGACGTTGACTCGGCCTTTAGAAATGTACCTACTCGACCAGAAGATTGGGTCCTACTCGCAGTTTTGATCAATGGCCTGGTGCACTTCAACTTCAGACTCAACTTCGGCATATCCTGCACGCCTGGTATATTCGGCTCCATTGCAGACGCGATTGTCTTCATTTTCTTGCATCACGGCATTGAAGCCGTGCTTAAATGGGTCGACGACTTTATCTTTTTCTGGTATCCAATAAATCGCGAGCCTCCTTATTCTTACACTTACGACGAATCGCTTGTTTGGTCCATTGCTCGATATCTCGGTTGGCCTTGGGCCGCAGAAAAGCACGTTCCTTTCTCCGAATCTTTTTCTTACATAGGTTTTCTGTGGTCCTTAAACAACAAAACAGTCGAACTGCCAGACGCTAAGCGGCAGAAATACCTCACCAAGCTCGAGGTATGGTCCTCAGCCTCAGGAGTTACGGCAAAGATGGTGGAATCCATCATCGGGATGCTTAACCATGTCTGCTTGGTAGTCCCGGACAGCCGATCGCATCTCCCATCACTTTACGCATTCCGGTCATCCTTTCCCACGAACGCCTCCCCGTTCCTTCGCCATCGTCCTAACAAAACCGTGTTGTCCGATATCGCATGGTGGAGGATGACTCTGTCGTCACCTTGCCGCACCCACATCCGGAGACCACCAGACCCTCTGCCAGTCTCCCTGTATGTAGATGCCTCGACGTCGTGGGGCATAGGCCTAGTTCTGGACCACCGATGGCTGGCATGGCGACTTTGCGACGGTTGGAAACAGGAGGACAGAAATATCGGCTGGGCTGAGATGGTAGGGGTGGATCTAGCTGTCAGAACTCTAGTCTCTTCCGGTTTTTGTAACTGCCACATCATCATCCACTCGGACAACACAGGAGTTGTTGGAGCGTTGAAAGCGGGCCGATCGCAAAACGCACAACAGAATCTTGTACTTTGCAATATCATTTCTAATTTTCAAGCGGCATCGATCTGGATCACCACCAAGTGGATCCCCAGCGAGGACAACTTAGCCGATGGCCCATCCCGTGGTATTCTCCCACCCCGGTCAACCCTTCTACCTCACCCCCCAAGAATGCCAAATTACTTGAAGGCTCTAGTGCACAACTCAATACGTTTCGCAGATTGCTCTAATTGACCCAACATTACGGACACGCAGAATTAAACATAATGCTTATACAGACACATAACGCTTATACAGACCTTGCTTCACTCAATACAGTTAGATTGCCTAGATTGAGATCATTATACACATGCAGTGTGCTCCTCTACCCATATTAAGTAATTATCGCAATGTCTTCCTCATGAGGCTAACAAGGCGATATTTGTGTGGCTAACAAGGGCTATATCCCAAATAGCAGAACATACGGTTTTCACAAGAACATGCCTAGAACAGCGAGATTCATCAACCTTACGAGTACCAGTAGTACCGCACATCGACCCGAGTGCGCTACAACACGGTACACACCATACACGGTCACTAGTATTCCCTTCCGACACAGCCATCGTGACGCCAACTCTAGCCCCCGTACGGGTCACCACAATTCAATCACGGACGTTGAAAAATCCTTCGTTGACCGAGTTCTAACCAACGCCTGGACAGATTCCACGGCCAGTCGATATTCCGCGGCAGTGAAGCACTACCTTGTATTCTGCGAAAGCCGGCAAAAGTCTGCCTATGACGCCCTGCCTGCTACAGAAGAACTCCTTTGCCTCTACGCAGCTTCGATGGCAGGTTCTAAAGCTGGTTCCACAGCCTTGGGAAAGATCTCCGGCCTTTGAGCATGGCACGTTCAGAACAATATACCGTGGCCGGGCGGCACAAGACTGAAGTACGTTATAAAAGCCATAGAGAACCTTCGACCACCCGAATCAATCCAACCTGAAAGGCCTCCGGTTTCCACAGAAATGCTTGAGCTCCTTCGATCGAAGTTAGATCTCTCCGACCCGTTCGACGCTTGTACGTGGGCTATAGCCACTACGTCCATGTGGTCTCAGATCAGAATGGGGGAAATCTTACCTAAAACAGAGACTACCTACAACAAATCCTTATTCCCCAGTTGGGCAAGCTTTCGCCTTCCAAACGAGTCTGGCTCGAGAAGCCTCCACCTTCCGCACACGAAGAAAGGGGGGAAGAAAGGCGAGACAGTAATCATCACCCGCCAGGATCATCCGTGTGACCCCATCAAGGCGTTAGCAAACCACGCATATGTCAACAAGGCTTCCGCCTCAGACGCCTTGGCGGAGTATCTCACGCCAGGCGGTAAACGTGTCCCGTTGCTACTGCGAAAGTTCTTAGGACGAGTCAATCCGTTGCTGGCGGAGGGTGGTTTCCCAACCGTGACCGGCCACTGTTTCCGGATTGGAGGAACGACGATGCTTCTCCTGAAAGGTGTACCTCCGGATATAGTCAAGCTGTTAGGGAGGTGGACGTCGGATGCTTTTCTCTGCTACTGGCGCTCACTCGAAATCATTGCACCTTTATACGTAGAACTCCTAAAACCAGTGTTATCCTATTTGGACAATCGTTAGCCATTGGGTTGGGTGGTTCCTGCGCAGTGACCTGCAGCCCGGCTTCCTCTGGGGGGGGTTTTGGTGGCGAATTCTACTTCTCACCAACACAGAGTTCACCCTATTCCTCCCCTTTCCGGGTCGGTTAGAGCTTAGGAACCGACTTCCACCCAGCACGGAAACTTAGTGTATAGTAGAAGAAGTTCATCATAACATTTGCTATTGTTTAGTCTCGCTTAAACACAGTACGAAATAGCGTCTATAAGGAAGGAGGCACGGGGGGAATGAGAGACGTATTTTGGACGTGTGACCGGAGCGTGACTTGAGTTACTCTCTCGTTTCCTCCCTCGTAAAACACACGCAGCCATGCCTTATAGCACGATAAATCATCGATTGGTACTTTTTACCCACCCACCCACTTCCTCAACTCTTGCCGTTCTCTATCTTGTTCTTCTACACACTCACTTTCCAGGGGTTTTGGTGGCGAATTCTACTTCTCACCAACACAGAGTTCACCCTATTCTTCCCCTTTCCGGGTCGGTTAGAGCTTAGGAACCGACTTCCACCCAGCACGGAAACTTAGTGTATAGTAGAAGAAGTTCATCATAACATTTGCTATTGTTTAGTCTCGCTTAAACACAGTACGAAATATACTATGGTCAAGCGTATCTGGTAACGACAGAGTTTTGATTATCATCATTCATTCTTGTTTCAGTCTTTCAGTGAGGGTGATTCTCGTCAATGGGCTGACACTGCTTTATGTCAACTCTATCGTCAGCGCTGCTCATCAATAAACCCCTGATTAGGTTCAAATTTTAATATCTAACGCATCTCCTAGTTCACAAATACCCACGCCGCCCAAAATTCTGCGATCAAAGTTCCAATACCCAACACCGATCATGCGGGAGGAATGGGGCGGGTTGTTGGGACAGAAAAGGATGACGGAAACATATACTGAAATTCATGTAGTGATACGCGGAGAAAAGGGAGAACGTATGTCTTCATGAGAGAAGTGGCCGCTCGGACTTGAGATTGAGTGGGTGTGAACTGAGAAAGATATAAAAATCAGGTTCAAAGGTGCACGAAGAAACCAAGTATTTGTTTTCTCGCTATGGAACTATTCCACTCTGCATATGGGCCATATGATACAACTCTCATAGTCCGACGTCGCGTGCAAGCCTTGTTCGTGCTCTACTTCACTCCAGGCTTGTTCTATATGTTAGAATCTACAAAGTAGAGGACAAATGTATTGGGATCAAATATTAAAACTATGTACAGTTGGTAAGTTGTCGAAGGGAACGCTGTCTGACTCCGGATGACGAGCACATCGTCATCTCCAATTATTGAGTGTTATTCCATCATCTTTGAAACATGACTTATGAATTACTCATCCAATACGCGTTACATACGTACTATGCGTCATATGTCTAAGAAGAAAAGGGGTACTTATTGTATCTGTATCCTGAAGTTCGATTTATCTTCTTGATTTCGAACTTCAGGTACGCCCATGTTACATACATATTAAATATATCTTCTTGATTTCGAATTTCAGTTCAAATATATTATATTGCGCTATACTATGCTGCGACAGGTTATGGGCCCCGCCATGAACGAAAATACTTCGGAAACTTTACAATTTGCGAAGTTAAATGGGACTAACTATCATGTATGGGCTGATAATATGAAGGCAGCCTTGCAGTCAAAGTCTCTGTGGGGGGTTATCTCTGGTCACGAGCAATGTCCGCCTAAGCCTCCCATTGACTTTCCTAATATCAAAACTACGACTTGTCCAACCGAAGGACAACCTTCTCGTATTGTCGTTAAGGAAGGTCAAGAATTGATGGATGTTCTACAATCCAAAGAGTATTCAGTTTGGGAATTGGCTCATGAAAAATATGAGCGCTGGCTTAATAGGGACGACGCAGCGATGGGACTTATACGCAATGCAATTGAATATACGCAGCGCGAGTCTATTGTGGATCAGAATAGCGCTAAAGAAATCTGGGATCATCTTCGAGAGACTTACGTCAATCAACAGAGTGGAATAAATATCCACTACCATTATCAGCAATTATATGCGAAGAAATGGGACGGGAATACTCCATTAACCGAACATCTCGGATTCTATATGACTATCCGTCGCCGTTTCATCGATGCCAATCACAAAATCGACGACAATACAATCATTAATGCCATCCTTCTCTCATTGCCTCGATCACCTACCTGGGAAGTCGTTAAACAAAATTTATTGTTCCGCGGTTCTTCTCTTACCCTCGAAGCCGTGACTGCCGATTTATTATCAGTCTATGATCGCATCTCTCATGAAGAATCCACCTCTAATAAAACACTTGCATTGATTTCGAAAGGAGATTCTAATTCTAGTGGGAGTAAACGCGATACTAAAACTTCGAAGAAGAAGAATAAACCTAAACGCGAACCCAAGCCCGACGATATATGTCATAATTGTGGAGAAAAAGGACATTGGAGTCCCAAATGTCCTAAACCCAAAAAGGAAAAGAACGTTGGTAATGCCAATTTGGCAGTAAATGATAACAAAGATAAGTCTCGCGAAGTTGGTAAACTTCTCATGGCTACTGGCAATGGGATGCCCTCCGGTTTATTACTTGACAGTGCCGCATCTTGCCATATGCTAGCGGATCGTGCTTGGTTCCACAAACTGCATGATATTGAAGACCATTATATCTCTGTTGGTGGTTTAAACCGACTCCCAGTCTCTGGCGTCGGATCTATTGCTCTTCGCACCAATGTTCTTGATGGAATGAACAAAATCTACTTCGATAATGTTCTATACATCCCCAATTTGGGCGCAAATCTTATCAGTCTGGGCTTACTTCAACGCGCGGGTGCCAAAATTAATAATGCTCACTACGGCATTAGTCTCACGTGGCAAGATCAAGAGTTCCTACGTGCCAATCTTATTGGTGAACATGGAACTATGTACCAAATAGACTGCATGAAAACCGGGAATCTTAATGGACATGCAGCCTATGTTGCAAATGAAACCATGATGCGACTATGGCACAGACGCCTCGGACATATTAGTCCTAGATCCATCAAAACCATGGTGGACAAAAATCTAGTTACTGGACTAAGCTTGACGTTACCAGAAGAATTCGATCGCATTTGTAGCGGTTGTGTTGAAGGAAAATCATCTCGACTGCCTTTGCCTGAAGTCAGTACAAAGAAATATGGATTGAATGAACTATTAGTAATGGACTTAACTGGCCCTCTCAATGTTCCAACTTGGGACGGATATCTTTACGCATTGGTAGTTGTTGAGGTCAGCTGCCGATACACAGTGGGGAGGCTCTTAAAACGAAAGGAGGATGTTGGTGACAAAGTCCGTGACATTGTGGCTATGCTTGAACGACAAAGCGGCAGACTTGTAAAGATTATTCGAACTGACAATGGCACAGAATTCGTCAATTCGACTATGAGGAAGTTCTGTTCTGTCAATGGTATTAGGCACGAAACTACCAACCCCTATCGACCAGAACAAAATGGAATCGCTGAACGAGCTATAGCAGTAATATTCGAAATGGTTCGAAGCATGCTACATGGAGCTAGAATGGATTTACGTTACTGGGGCGAGGCGTTTATGTACGCCATCTATATCCGTTCCATTACTCCCACTTCGTCTCTTCAAGGAAGAATTCCATTCACCGAATGGAGCAAGACTGATGAGAAACCAGATATATCTCATCTACGAGTTTTCGGATCCCTAGGTTGGGCCCATGTCCCCAAAGAGGTACGCCATGGGAAACTCGAGTCTAGAGCAGTTCGTGTGCGCATGTTAGGCTGGTGGACAGATGAAACCAAAGGTTATCGCCTCAAAGATCTGGAAAATGGCAAGTTAATTACATCTCGCGATGTTCAATTCTATGAGGATGATATCCCAAGTGAACTTGCTCAAATCGAACCTGAATTTCATCAAACAACTCCAGAACAACTTAATAGTCTACTCAATCCAGCTCTTCATCCAGAAACCGATACTCCTCGAGTAATCCATATTCCTGCGCACTCCTCCGATATTAGTCAAATGACTGAAGGAGATGATCAATATACTAGCGCTTCCAAAGGTCGTACTCCCAGTGAAGAACTTCAGTATCCTAGTCCAACCAGGCCTTCAACTCCGGAACAAACCCCAGCACCGATGGTTGCTCCTAGTGCTCCTCGCAAGACTAAAAAATGGGAAAACTTACCACAACGTGCTCCATCAACTCGAGAGAAACGCCTACCCTTAAGGTATCAACAATCTGATGATACAGGAGGATCAAGTAATCATACTGCATTCATCGCCGTATCCGGACCAACATACTCCGAAGCCTTAAAGTCTTCGCACGCGGATGAATGGAAGAAGGCTATTGATACCAAATATCGACAACTTGTCGATAAGAAAGTATTCGAAGAAGTCGATGAATTACCTTCAGGGAAGAGAGCAATAGGAAGTAAAGTGGTATTGAAGGAAAAACTTGATGAAAACGGAAAACACGCTAAGTACAAGGCTCAAATTGTAGCTCAGGGTTTTTCTCAGATTCACGGCATTGATTTTGACGAAACCTTCTCCTCAGTCGCAAAATTTACCACTCTTCGGATCTTTCTGACCCTTGCGGCTATGCTTGACTTCGACATACATCAAATTGATGTGATCGGAGCATATCTGGAGGGAAAACTGGATGAGGAAATTTACATGATTGCGCCTGAGGGTCTTGGGAAAAGGAAGTACTGGAAATTACTTAAAGCTATCTATGGGCTTAAACAAGCTGGGCATGTGTGGAAAATCCACCCACTGATAGACTTTCTATCGCATTTGTCTTGTGCCCAGTTTGCATCGGTCCATCCAACAAGTTTTATGTCTTCTTTATTTGACCCACCGAGCTTGAGACTATAACCTTTTGTACCTTTTAAATAACGAAGTATTCTTTTCCCGGCTATTAGATGCTCGATTCCAGGGTTGCCTGAAAATTGGGCTATTAATCCGACTGAAAATTGAATATCCGGTCGAGTTTGTGTCGCGTAAAGTAATGACCCTACTAACGAGAGATAATTAATGCCGTGTGCATATGTTTGATATTTGTCGAATTCCACTTGATTATTGGGTGATTGAGATGTCGACAAATTATGATTAGTGGCCATAGGAGTGGATACTGGTGCACATGTTGTCATTCCAAATCGCGATAGAATCGAGTCAATGTAGGAGGACTGGTTAAGATAAATAATTCGATTTACGTGATCACGGATGACTTGAAGTCCAAGAATATAATGAATTTCACCGAAATCGGTGATATCGAAGTCCTTGGATATTTCCTTCTTGAAGGAAATGATTTTGCAAAAGTTCTTTCCCGCAATAGCCATATCATCGACATAGATTAATACAATCTTTCCTTCAGCACGAAGAATATATAGACAATCATCTGAACAAGTCTGTTTAAAGCCAAGTTTAACAAGAGTTTCATGAAGACGTTGTCGATATAAACGGAAGTGCCGTCTCCTGGTCATCAAAGAAGCAATCTGTTGTTGCTACTTCCACTGTCGAAGCCGAATATATCGCATCATCCAACGCAACAAGAGAAGCAATTTGGCTACGTACTCTTCTTTCGGAACTCGATTTCACTCAAATGACTGCCACTATAATCTATACTGACAGTACAGGCAGTATAGCATTATCCAACAATCCGGTCTCGCATTCAAGAGCAAAACATATAGATATTCACTACCATTTTATACGCGATCAAATTGCACGTCAAAACATCAAAATGAATTATGTTTCTACAAAAGATATGATAGCTGATATCTTAACCAAAGCCTTGCCCCGGGATGAATTTAACAAGTGCCGAAACAAACTGGGCGTCGTTTATCCTATGTCAACATCGAGTGGGAGTGTCGAAGGGAACGCTGTCTGACTCCGGATGACGAGCACATCGTCATCTCCAATTATTGAGTGTTATTCCATCATCTTTGAAACATGACTTATGAATTACTCATCCAATACGCGTTACATACGTACTATGCGTCATATGTCTAAGAAGAAAAGGGGTACTTATTGTATCTGTATCCTGAAGTTCGATTTATCTTCTTGATTTCGAACTTCAGGTACGCCCATGTTACATACATATTAAATATATCTTCTTGATTTCGAACTTCAGTTCAAATATATTATATTGCGCTATACTATGCTGCAACACAAGTGTGTAAGGTGCAATATATATGTTTACTCATATTCTGGTATAAATGACTGGCATGTAAAGAATGATGTGTATATATATACATAGCTCTACCGCAACCTGGTGGAGACTGCTTTGTCTAGCTCTCGTTGTTGTCGTCGCATCTCTGCTTCTATCTTAATTTTATCTTCAGCTATATATCTAATCTGAGCAAAGTGCACCTAAATCCAACGCACTAGCACTGCAAGATAATGTCAACATTCATCCGTAGAAAAAACTCTGTTTGATTTCCTTTCTGCCACAACAATGATACAGAGATGAATGCAGTGGCGGAGAATGTACACATGTAGGTACATTGAGGTGAGATGCGTTGGAAGGTTACCAATGAGGGTAGGAGAATCGGCGGCGTGGTACACGTAAGGAGATGGGAGACGAGGGTAGGGCAAGAAAGCTAATGAGTGTGTTGGCAAAAAGCCGTGGAAAGGAGCGACGAGGATCAGTAGAGTAGTAGAAGTAGAAGGGGGCTAGAATACATGGCAGGGACGACAAGGAATGTGAGTAGTGCACTTGAAGCGCACAGTTG